>CAIGRT010100666.1:0-21154 GCA_903798405.1 Fraxinus platypoda | reverse complement strand
GTAAAAGAAAGGAAATGTGGATTGAGGAATTTAATTGGATTCAAATGGGTGTTTGGGTATTTTCCATGGTGAGGGCATTTTGGATATTTGTTATTGTTTATTTATTGTTTTTTATAATTGAAAGTCATTTGGCCAAGAAACATTGAGATGAGGTTTTTTAACCAAAATCATGATTTGACTAGACTTTTTAACAAAGAGTACAAATAGATTTTTCAATAAAAAAACCCAAAAGGCCCGGCTAATTTGAAAATTCCCCCCCCTTGACGTTTGGATGTTTATCTGCGCCGTTCGGACGCCACTGAATACAGTCGGTTATACATTCATATAAACGCTCAGAAACTCGAGTTCTCTCCATTATTTTCTCGCCGTTCGACAAGGAGTCTCTTCTAATGGAAGACAACAATCCCCCTGCCGCCGCCGCCACCGCCGCCGCCACGGAATCGAAGCCTTTCCAATCAAAAAGTTGGGCCGACGTAGCTGATGAGCCCGATCCGGAGCAAGAGGAAGCCGAGACCTCGGATGAAAAATCCGACCTTCAGTTGGATTCACTTGCCGTCGACGAGTCCAAGAGAGTCAACACTAACCTCACCGATCCTGATGATTCCAGAATTGAAGCTGTATGACCTCTCTTTTACTGTGCAATGATTATAATAAACATATTTATATAATTGTGGATCTGATTTCTGGGTTATCCTTGGCTCTTTTTTCAGAAATTAAAGGTTTTGATTAGAATTTCGACTATTTACAATCTGTTAGTTTAGATTTTTATAAAGATTGGTATTTTGAGTTGATTTCTGAATTTAATTAACTTTATGCATTTGTAAAATATTGCAAGGGATCTATCTTTTTTGAATTTTTTGGTTCAATATTGGTGAAATTGTGCGTTAACTTGGAATTTGTTGACCTCGGTATTGCATGGTGATGTAGCCATCTGATCTGGCTTTACTCACGTCCACGTGGTCTAGCTCTTGCACACTTGGACAAACCGTTGGAAGATGTCGTCTTCTCCATCGGTGGGGAGTGTCACGAATTGAACCTCAATCCGCAACCTCCAGCTTCACAGCTCAACTATGGAACTCTACTCAGCTGAATCAACTGAACTTGTAACCAAAATTAAAAGTAAAACAGAACTGGGGAGGGTGAAAACGATGAAAATAAGAAGAATGGGGGGTGAGAACTGAATTGAATCTCTTCAATTAGCAACTGAAAATTCAGAAATGACAACTGATTTCCACCACGCACATGGCTCTATCTATATCTGTTCACTACAAGTAAAGTCGGATTTTGAAGCCAAGAAAAACATAAAACATTTCTTCAATTCTCATTACAATTTATTTAATTAAACTAAAGCAAAACGATGCCATTTTCTCTTAAACCAAACGTTGTCGTTTTGGATTTGCATTTCAGTTACTGCTGTTAATTCCTTCTTCTTCCTCCTCTTCTGATTTCCTGCCTTTCCTTCCATGGCTGGTTTTTTCTCCTCCTTGTTCTCCAATTGCTCCTCACGTGACAACCCTCCCTCTCACCTTGATCTTGTCCCCAAGATCTATAGACAGAGAAATGGTATTTGACCCAATCAGCAAATTCCCAAGTTGCGTCCTCTGGAAGTTATCAGACCAATGAATGAACATTGTTCAGCCAAATGATTCCTGTATTTCACCCAACGAGATTCCAAAATGGAGAGGTTGTAACGATCTTGTTGTGAAAGATGTTTTCCCTGGCAGTTGGAGTACTGGCATAGCATTATGTCCAAGTTTCTTCTTCAACAATTACACATGGAAAATTGGACGAATTTTTGAACCTTGAGGTAGTGCCAACTGATGTGCTACAACTCCAATTTTCTTGATAATTTGATAAGGGCCAAAGTATCTGGCACTTAGTTTATGAGTGTTTCTATGCTCCACTGAATGGAGTGTTTTTATGGATATAACTTAAGAAAACCCAGTCACCTTCTTCAAAGACTCTCTCAGTTTAGAAGGGCTGCCTAATTTCATGTTGGTTTTTTCTTGTTTAAATTAATAATATACTTCCTGTCTATTCTATTTTGATTAATAAAATTACCAGATTACCTATAAAAAAAAGACTCCCAGTTCTATTTCTGTCAGCATAAAGTTTCATTTGAGATCTGGCGTGTGACAGATTCTCCTTCAATTGCTGATCAAGTCTATACCTCTCTTGTAGCAATTCATCAACTGCTGCTACATTAGATTGTTGGTAAGGTCCCAGAGCTAACTGGGGGTTTAATCCCATATAGAGTCTCAAAGGGGATTCTAATTGCAAATATATCTTCAAACATTGGTTGACCCTTTCTGTTTGCATAGCCGTTTGAGGATGGTATGCAGAGTTGAGTTGAAGTTTGGTGCCTAACACAGCGAATAATTCTTGCCAGAACCGGCTAGTAAAGACCTTATCTCTATTAGAGACGATGCTTCGAGACATTCCATGTAACTTATACAAATTATCCTTAAATAGCTTTGCCACTGATAGGGCAGTGATAGAGCCATGAAATGCCCATATTTTGTGACCCTGTCCACCACCACAAAAATAGCATTTTTACCCCCTGATGTGGGAAGACCCTCGATGAAATCCATCCTAATATGATTCCATGAGTGAAGAGGCTCAGGTAAGGGCTACAATAGTCCAGGATAGGGTGTATGTTCCCCTTTGTAATACCTCCCTCTTGATATCCTGGCCAGTAAAAATGTTGTTTTGCTCTATAGATACCGTTATCAATGTTATAAAAATCGAATTAGACCGGCCGGTTCAACCGTGAAACTTGGGAATTGGTCCAAAATCCGGTTCGGTTAATACTAAAAACCCCCTTAATAAAAAATTGGTAAAAAACCGGCCAATTGACCGGTTTATCCAAAAATCGGATGACCCGGAACTGAGTTTTACGGTTTTTTCGGTTGAGTTTTAAAATATTAATATTAAAAACTAATAAACTCTTTTAATGCCTCTTGAATTTTTTATTATTAATTAAAAGGCCCAAAACCTTGAACTATCCAACTGCTAATGGCCCACTTATTTATAGACTACAATTCCCATGTTTTTGTAGTAAGAATCCGACGTGGGACAAAATAAAACTAAAAAGGACTCATTTGGCTTAGTCAAATCAAAATTCCCTCATCCTTTGATTTTTTTATTTACTTTAATAAATAAATTAATTATTTTTCTAACTTATTTTAATTAATAAAAAATAAAAAACTCTCTAAATATCCCAATTAATAATATTATACTATTATCTAATATTGATTTTTATTTGAAAATATATTTATTTATCTTTATGTAACTAATCGGTTCAACCTCAATTCGACCCTTTAACCCTTAACACTTTCGTTTTTCCAAGTTCTAAAACACTGGCTGTTATACACTCCTGAATGACCTCTTTCTTGTGAATTATGAAGACTCTGAATCAGTTTTGTTCTAATATCACCACCTGTCCCAAGGTAAATCTTACCCTTGTGCTTCAGTAGACCATTGAAGTAGAAGGTCATTATCCGGCTGTAGTATCAGGGATTGAATCCTCTCTTCCGCCTCTTTATCTCCCTCATGGCTATTGATAACCTCTTTGATCCAGGTAGGGATTATAATTGCCATTCCAGAACATTCCAAACTCTCTTCATGTCTCCTGGATAGTGCATCTGCCACCAGGTTATGTGCTCCTTTCTTATACACTATTTCATAACTGAGGCCTAGCAATTTGGTGAGCCACTTTTGCTGGAGGGGGGTAGTTATTGTTTGCTCAAGTAGGTACTTAAGAGACTGATGGTCAGTCCTTACAATGAAGTGGTGGCCCTCCAAATGTTGCCTCCATTTGCTTACTGTTGTTACCAATGTCAACAACTCCTCTTATATGGATAACTCCATATTTCTGACCCCCATAGCTTTGCTTAAGTAAGCCAGAGGTCTCCTGTCCTGCATAAGTACTGCACCTATGCCCCTTTGGCATGTATCTATTTCAATGATGAATGGCTTGCTGAAATCAGGGAGTGCTAGGACTGGGTGGAACTCATAGCCTCTTTCAATAACATAAATGCTTAATCTGCTCCCTCTGACCAAATGAAGTTGTCCTTCTTAAGGAAGTCAGTTAAAGGTTTAGCTATTATCCCATAATTCTTTACAAATTTTCTGTAGTACCCTATGAGGACTAAGAAACCCCTCAACTGTTTGACATTCTTAGGCGTAGGCCATTGCTGCATTCCTTCGATTTTGTTGGGATCAGCTTAGACACCCCTTTGATTGATTATATGACCTAAGTACTCCACTTGCTCCTGCCCAAAACTACATTTGGACCACTTAGCATATAGCTGGTGTTTTTGCAAAGTCTCCAGGACAGTTTTTAGGTGATGACAGTGGGTAGTCAAGTCATGGCTGTAAACCAATATATCATCAAAGAAGGCTAAGACAAAATCTCTCAGTTTCTCTTTAAATACCTCTTTCATGAGGCTTTGGAATGTAGCAGAGGCATTAGTGAGCCCAAACGGCATCACTTTGAACTTGTAAAGGCCTTGTGTGTTTCGAAAGCTGTCTTGTGAATGTGTGATTGAGTAACTCTAATTTGGTGATAGCTAGCCCTGAGATCGATTTTAGAATAATACTTAGACCCATTAAGTTCATCAATCTGTGGCATGGGGAACTTGTCCTTGATAGTTAAGTTGTTCAACTGTTTATAATCCACACAAAAATGCCAGGACCCATCCTTCTTTTTGACTAATAGAACATGAGATGCAAATTGGCTATTGCTGGGTTGAATTATCCCACCATCCAGCATCTCTTTAACTACTAACTAGTTTCTCAAAGTTAGTTTTCTGAATGAACGGACATCTGTATGGCCTGATTTTAAAAGGTTGGGATCCCTCTTTTAGTGGAATCTGGTGGTCATGGGACCTAGGGGGAGGCAATCCTTTAGTCTCTTCAAATACACCTGGGAATTGGTTGATAATTTCTGTGATCTGTTTGGGAATCTCCATCTTCTCCCCCTTTGTGATGGTTTATAATTGCCCAGCAATATCACAACTGCTCCTTCTAAATAGACTTTCCATTTCCTCTACTCCAATCATCCTCACATCTGGCACAGTGCCGTTACTCCTCAAGGTTACTTCTGCATCTTCATATCTGAACTTGATACACCCTTGAGCAAAATTGAACATGATTGGGCCAAATTGACTCATCCAATTTACTCCCAGCACAATGTCACTGCCACATAGTTTCATTGTTTTTAGATGGTATTGGAACTCCCAGTTTTGCACCTTCCAAGTCAGGGGTGAGTAAAGGGTCTTACTTTTTAATTTCTCACCATTTGCCACCATGACTGTCAATGTTTTAGTTCCAACAATGACCAAGTTCATCTCTGTAGCCAGTTCATCTCTGTAGCCAGTTCTTCATCTATAAAGCTATGTGCGCTACCACTATCTATCAGGATAGATATTTTCCCCTTGATTACCCCTGGCACCCTTATAGTTCTACGCTTGGAACTACCAGCCAATGCATTAACAGAAATTTCCATGACTTCTGATTCTGATTCTGATTCTGATTCTTCGCCCTCCTTAGTGTCATCTTCCTCAGCCTCATGATTTCATCATTTTAACCATTGATCTAATCTCTCCTTTTAGACCACTAGTGAACACAGAAATACAATACGATTCAGGGACATGATGTAATGCGAGCATCACTGGTGATTTCAATTCCTCGAACTTCTGATATTCCCCTATAGTTCCAAGTTGCTTGATCTTATCGAAGCTTTCTGCTACTTCTCCCGTCGTTTCTACAAATCTCCTACAAAGTTCCTTTGAAAATAGATTCCAACTAGCTCCCGGATGACTGGCTATGAATCCATCAAATCAGATGTCGACCTTCCCTTTCAAGTACATTTCTGCCACCCCTACTCTGAGTTCATCTGGTACTCGGTGTGGTTGAAAATATTTCCTGGCCTTTCTCAACCATTCCCTAGGAGGCTAGGACCTTCTTCCCTAAATAAGGGAAATCGATCTTAGGTGGCCCAGTGTTCCCCTTCAATTCACCTCTGGTGATAACATTAGTCTCGTTACTACTGGCTCCTGTTGTAGAAGTCACACTTCCAGGTCTCAATTCAACTATAGATTCCACTATTCCCTTGTTCTTCAGAATAGTTTTCAAATCAGCAAAGATTTGAGCCATAAATGCAACCAGCTTCTCATACTTTTGGTTCAATTCCAGGACAGCATCTTCTATTTTCTCCTGCCTACTACCCAGTACTTTAAGAGTTTGGTCCGTGGAAACAAGTTTATTCTCCAGCTTGCTAGTAACAACTTTTAAAGCTGTACCCAAATCCGCCACTTCGAGTTATAATTTCTTCAAATGTTCATCAATTACTTTCGACCTTGTATCCATCTCTAACAATTACCGAGTTTCCACCTCGCACATGGCTGTATCTATATCTGTTCAATACAAGTAAAGTCGGATTTTTGAAGCCAAGAAAAACATAAAACGTTTCTTCAATTCCTATTACAATTTATTTAATTAAACTAAAGCAAAACGGTGCCGTTTTCTCTTAAACCAAATGTTGTCGTTTTGGATTTAAATTTTAGTTACTGCTGTTAATTCCTTCTTCTTCCTTCACTTCTGATTTCCTATCTTTCCTTCCATGGCTAGTTCTTCTTCCCTTTTTTCCCCAATTGCTCCTCACGTGACAGGGAGGCGGCCTCGTGCACTTCTACGGTCAAGTCAGTCACTAGTAGTGTTCTAAAAGACGTAATGCGTGGCGATGCGTGGAGGCCAAGCTATGGGTTAGGCGAGGCTTAGGCGAAAAAAAACGTTTTCTTATTTGAATATTATTTTAATTTTGAATCAATTAAAAAATCATTTAATAATTAAATTTTAATAATTAAAAATAATACTTACTAAACATTTAAAAAGATTTATGGAAATTTTATACATTTTTTCAAAATTTCCAACAAAAAGATAAGTTTGAAATTTAAATACAAAATAGTAAATAAATAGCATATGAACTTAAATCTTATCTAACTCTTTATCGGACTCCAATTCAATATCCTCTTCTTCATCTAATTCGTCCTCCATGTCTTCTGATACAAAATCCTTTTCGTCGGGCTCCCTTATTTCATTCTGAACATTTCTAGTACATCTCGAAGGTTGTAAGATATCATTTTCCACCCCCATCGTACTCCTCATCATCACACCCTCTACAATTCAAGATTGTGCATTAGTTGCATCACTTGCATTAGTTCTCTTGATTCCCGCTACGGGAAGTTTATGCCTAGATATTCCTCCCCTAGTAACCTTATCACATAATATACATTTCACATTATTAAGATTGCTTGGATCTACCAAAACCGTAGTTTCCCATCCGACATCTCCGGAATCTCTTTTGAGTTGACTAGCATTGGATTTAGATATGGTTGCAGAATCACCTTCTTCCATTGGTTCCTAAAAAAATAGAAACAATATAAAATTTATAAACATTGGGTTTCATTGTACTAAAATAAAATAAGACTAAGATGAACACAAAATTACAAGTTCCGTAAACGTGAAATACCCCATATTTTCCTATTTCCCCTGTTTCTATAGTGCAAAAAGAACACAATTGATAGGGATGAATATTATATTGATCAAATTCAATGATGCCAAATTCATGAATGAATATTATAATGTTCACAAATACAATAACAATACTATATTTGCCTTTATCCACCTACCAACCCCATTTTATACATAAAAAAATTGTTAAAATTGATAGCGTACACTAGAGAAAATCCCACTATGGACCTATTGCATTGACTCATTACTCATTAGCCACTCTTTTAGACTTTTAGTATGGAGATGCCCAAGTTTGTCTCTTTCAATTTCAGCACTTGTATAGAAATCCTACAGTCAGGACATGAGTACTATGGAGTATGGACCCACTGTCAAAAAGGAAAAACCTCAGGTTTGTCTATTCTCTTTTGCATATTGAATGCGTCCAACTTACCTTGGAAAGTGCTGAAGATGAGCAGTTGGAAGAGAAAGTGCTGACTGCCGAGATGTTGCAGATTGGAGGAGAGATTTTTGGGTTCAAGTGGTTTTAAATTAGGGCAAACTAAATAAATTAGCCTTTAATAATTTTTAACTTCAAAGAATTGTAAAAAAAAAAAAAATTAAAAAAGGATGATAATGCGCTCTTAGCCGCGCATAGATCGTTGACCCCTAAATAAGACGCCGTTTTGGCCTCGCATCACGCCAAAGCTGCTGTCTAGGCGCGCCTTTTAGAATAGTGGTTATATGTGTATTTAAGTGTGGGACGTGCGAAAGACGTGAGCCACAATAGTGTTCGGACATCGGGAGTATGAGATAAAAAAATGAGTAATTTTACAATTGAGTGTGTAAAATTGCATTACCTTCAAATGTAACTAAGTGTAAACTTGTATGGTATAAGAAGGGGAATTGTTATGTTAAATGAAAAGACATGTGGCCTCATCCCATCTTTTTCTAGGTGTCACTTCATCAATCAAGGGTATTTAATGTTTTTGAAAAGTAGCCATCTTATAGTCTGTCTGACCTCGAAAAAGTAGAATGACAAGTCAATCGTTAGGTATCTGCTGTAGAGTTTTCATATCAATCATTCGTAGGAAAATCTTTTTACAGAAGACCTCTTGAAAGTGGTGAAGTAGGAGAAGTCTTTTCTCATTAAAGAGGCTAATTGTCTCGAATTCACTTTGCAGTAGGTTATAGCATCTCACTTAGGACATGAAGGGTCGGTCTCTAAATGACACCTCGGCTGGGTGATGTATTACTTCGGCTACCTCGTTATATGGCCTCGACGGGGCCAAGTAGAGCAGTAATATGGATTGCGAGACTATTTATGCTTTTTAGCTGGCTGCCACGTGGCCTTTGTTTGGAGCCTCATTATAGTAGGCGTAACAGAATTAGGTTTCTTGTTTTTTTTAACTTTCTTACTCCGTCAATAATTAATTGAAGTTTTCATTTTAATTCTCCATACTTTAAAGGTTTAATTTGGTTGTAGGTTTACTTTTTTCAGAAACTCTTCTAACCTTTTTGGTTGTTCCGCAGTTCACTGTTGGTCATCAGTTAATTTTCATATTTATATATTTTATGACAAAAATGTTGCTCATTTGGACCATTTGTGGTATTGATATGAAAATGTAGGTTACATCTGGTGACACTCCATATACATCAGCTAAGAGATTTGAGGATTTAAATCTGTCACCTGAATTATTGAAGGGTCTGTATATTGAGATGAAGTTTGAGAGGCCTAGTAAGATTCAGACTATTAGTTTGCCAATGATTCTAACTCCTCCATACAAGAATTTGATAGCTCAGGCTCACAATGGCTCTGGGAAGACCACATGTTTTGTGCTTGGTATGTTGAGCCGTGTAGAGCCAAACCTCAAGGCTCCCCAGGCACTTTGTATCTGCCCCACCAGAGAATTGGCCATTCAGGTTTGTTGATTGTCATTTTTGGTAATATTGTTCATATTTACTTCTTGCTTTGGTACTTGGAAGGAGGGGGTGGGCATGAGAAGTAGGATCACATGTTCTTGAACATATGCTTGCATACATTTGCAGTTATTTATATTTGATATTCAAACCACCGGGAGTAGTCATTTTTTGGTCTGCCATTCTTGTTATATCGATTTAAGTTGATAGCAAACTGATTGTCACAGGCAAAAATTGCTGTTGAGTCTTGAGGGTTCTATTAGAATTTGAGTGTACGTAAATTCAAGGAATATGATGGGTGGTTACCAATTTCAGTTCCATCAAAAGTTCTAAACTCGAGTCACAGTGTATGGTTCTAATAAATAGGTGCATCCGTGCATGCATTCTGGTTGTTGTGTGAAGCTTTATTATGAATGTAACTCGTGTGTTTTCTTAGTCTGATTATGAAAACGAATGAATTTTGCAGAATATGGAAGTGCTCCTCAAGATGGGGAAATACACTGGGATAACTTCAGAATTAGCAATACCATCAGATTCTGCAAACTACATACCAATTCAGAAGAGGCCACCAATTACAGCACAAGTAATTATTGGCACCCCTGGTACAATAAGTAAGTGGGTATTAGCAAAGAAACTGGGAGTGAGTCAAATGAAGATTCTTGTTTTTGATGAGGCAGATCACATGTTGGCTGAGGTACTTACCGTTTCGCTCTGGCGGTAAATTTACTCCCACCTATACGTATGATTATTCAATTTCTTCTGTTTGCTGCTTTGTTGGTTGGCTTTATTGAGTTCTTCACAGTTATGCCTGCTCTTGTTCATCACCTCTTACGGACCTTTTGATTCTTTTAACTCTAATTTTAGATCAATGAACAAGACACTTACTTGGTGGAGTTGAAATTTTTTTTATTGTCGATTAGCACCAACATATACTTGCAAGATCCTCTCCATACACATTGTTCTTGCTTGCTTTGAGGAACTGGAGGTTGAAAAATTAATATGGTCAGCTATCATTTTGTAGAAAAAGAAAAAGAAAGCCAGAAGACGAATTTAATTTGATTGCTCATGCTTAAGGTCCTCATTTTTCTTCATATTTGATCCATGGAAGATCTCTGTCTCTCCTGCTGTTTCATTTTTTTTTTAATACGAATTGTATTGTATTCTTGCCTTGACTGTATTATGTTTCAACTTTGGACGGTCAGAAGGATTTATTATCATCTTAACATTGAAGATGTTCATCTGTTAAACTCTAAATTTGGTGTACTAATCACAATCCTTGCTGTATCGTGGCACATGGAATACTTATGTGGCAGTTCATGTTAAGACTCCCTGTGATAACATGCAGTGGGAGGATTATGACGAACAACAACCTATGTCTTATGTCCGTTAGATAGAGGATTATGACTTCAACATTTATATTTTGCTTAAAATTACTATATATTTGATACCAATGTAAGTTATGTACTCCAGTTAGTTGAATATGTTATTTTCTTATGGTTGAGAAATAGATGGCAGCCTATAGAAGATCTGTGTTATTCATGATTTTACTGATTGGGTGATTTTTTGGTATATGTAGAGTGGCTTTCAAGATGAGTCGGTGAAGATAATGAAGGCAATTAAAAAAGGCAGTTCCAATTGCCAGGTTGGCTAATTTTACTGGATTTTTTTAACCATTTCTATGAAGAAATGTGCTATGATCTCCTGCTTTTATGTTCATTGCTTCTGAACATGTATTGTCTACTTCTTGATGACCTGATCATTGATGAAAAGATCAGTTCTTTTTTGTTCTGCCACCTCCAGTGTTAACTTCTTTGAATCACAATAATAACCTTATTCAGATACAATTCTGTCTGCATTGAGACCACCTTCTGTATATATCATTATATATTTGTGTGATTAGTGTACAGCTGAACTGGAATTAACAACTTGCCTGTTATGAACTTCTAGCTGGTGGCTTTACCATTATAAATGTCAAACTAAAAGCATAGAAGGGAGGATTTCAATATATAGTACTTGAAAGCATATTCTGGCTTTTTTTTTTATCGATGCCTTCACGTATGTCCTTTGTGGATTTCGTATTTGACCTTGTTTCTGTTGCCCGCAATTGTCACCAGGTACTCCTCTTTTCTGCAACATTTGATGATTCTGTCAGGGCCTTTGTCTCCAAAATTGTCAAGGAAATATTTATTAGAGACTATAACCAAATGTTTGTTAAAAAGGAAGAACTATCTTTGGAGTCTGTCAAACAATATAAAGTGCAGTGTCCGGATGAGCTTTCAAAGATCATGGTCATTAAAGACAAAATACTTGAAATAGGAGAGAAGGTAGGGCAGACAATCATATTTGTCCGCTCAAGAAACAGTGCATCTATGTTGCACCAAGATTTAGTCAAGTATGGGTATGAGGTTACTACCATTCAAGGGGCTTTGAAGCAAGAAGATAGGGACAGAATAATAAAAGAGTTCAAAGAAGGTTTGACTCAAGTTCTTATATCTACTGATCTTCTTGCTAGGGGTTTTGATCAATCACAGGTGATTCTCTCTTCTACTGTTATTCCTAATTTTTGAATGTATGATTTCCTATCTCGTATCGTGAAGTTGTAGAAGGTGGCTATTTATTTCCCCAGGTCAATTTGGTTGTCAATTTTAATCTCCCTGTGAGATATGACCATCCTACGGAACCTGATTATGAGGTATACTTACATCGGGTCGGTAGAGCTGGGCGCTTTGGCCGCAAAGGTTATTTCTCTTTCTGCTTTCATTTTTAGTGCTTACTTTGTTTTCATTTTTCCATCGCACTTGCCTTTTGATAACATTTGGTGAATTCAAATAGCTCATGTGGAAGTCACTAAATTTAGAATTTTCTCCCATAATACTTGCTTTATTACCATTTTCTTTGTTCTAATTGTAGGTTATGATTTTTCTTGTCGGAATATGCTCTTGTTTGGTAAAGCTTTTTTTTTAATATTTTAAGCTGGTCGAACTTAATTTTTAACCAAACATTTCATTGGATCCGCAACTTTTATCTACTTTTTAACCACACATTTCATGTGATCACCAGCTTATAATCTCAAAAAGCTTCGTCAAACGGGGGCTAAATAATTTCTTGAATCTATTATTTCCTTTGCTTGGTGAAACCCTGTGATCCTTTGTTCAAACTTCAAACCCCTTGTTTAAATATGTAATAATGTAGTCTTGAATTCATCATATATGCAAAAAACAGTCTTGAATTCAGCTAGCTGTCATGTAATCTATTTAGAGTTCTTCTGGAAGAAGGGGATTCTTTGTAGCCTAGTCTGGTTGTATATATACTCTTTTTCTATGCAAATTCTGCAGTATGACACTCTTGTGTAATTTAACAGGTGCTGTATTTAACTTGCTTTGTGATGATAGAGATAATATGATCATGGACAAGATTGAGCAACACTTCAACGCTCAAATAACTGAGGTGAAATCTTGTACTCTTCTTGGGCAGAGTTCAGGCTATGTTCTCTCTTTAATATTCTAATTTTTCACACAGTGTACCATAAAATAGAGATTTTTTAGTAGATTGTTTTACAATTGTTTGTTGACGTGTTCAAGAATGAATTTATTTATTGGAATAGTTTTGAGGGTGATTTCTGAACCACAGTATATAACCAACGTTCCAACTTTATGTGATGCAGTTGGGCTCGTGGAAAAGCAACGAGGATTTTGAGGAAGCTCTCAAGAAAGCAGGGTTGGTTTGAATGTTGGATGTGAATTGGGGGATGCAATGTATTTATAACGTTATCTGTCCAGTTAGATCATTTTTCTTCGAGCTAGAAGTCACTGAGCCAGATGCACTTTTGTGCTTTCAGTATTCGAGAAACTAGATTGAACACTTTCTTGTTGTCTCATGGGGTTTTGGCGCTGAGTTTAGTGGATTAAATTATTGAAATATATATAGATTTGGCTTCCTTTGTTCCTGGTTTTTAGTTGTTGGTGTTCATTATGTACCATTATGAAATACTGATAAATCATTCAAACCGCTTTCTTCGATTCTGGATTTGAAGCCTATTTTCAAGCCTCAGCGCTATATGCACCAAGGTTTTATCACTTTTATGCATTAGATCAACATCTATATCAGCTTCCGTGTTCTTAGTCTGAGTCGTTTGTTTAAATCTTTGCCATACTATGAAACATGTTCTTGGCCATCAGGGTCTGGCCTCGAACTTTACTTTTGATAGCCACTTTGCCCCTTACACTCGGTAGATTTTGGGTTCGGGTAGTCGAGTTTATGAGTCACATTATTACTTTGCATTTATTTATTTATTGTTCGTTGATAAAACTTGTCGTTTTTACTAAAGAAAATTAATTCTTCTGCTATGTTAAGATTCATGATTCCAGTTCTGATCAGAAAAATTTGGGGGAGGGGTGGCAGATTTCAATTAAGAGAGTTGGCTCTAATCCAAATAAATTAATCTACAGAAAGTGATATTTTCACCAATATTATTAGAATATATTAAACCAGTAATTGAAGGGTTGGATGTGGTAATACTCTATATACTGTGCTACAACTGCAATCTAATGAAGTGTTTCTTTGTACTTCCAGAAAAAAAAAATCATACTTTCCAATCTCTAAGTTTTGACCGTAAGCCTCAATAGATACCTACATACATTTTGTCTAATTCAATAGTAAAAATACTTGTCCAATCAGATTTAAAGATCTGCTGCAGAGAGTTGATCGTGTAATTTACTTGGAGCACTAATTTTGTCACACCAATACCAAAAAAAAAATTGAAAGAAAAGAAATTTCAATAATATTAAGTAGGATGTCTGATGGAGCCCAAAAATTTCTTAATACACTGCTCAATTAAATATGCATGTAGAAAGTTCAATGCCCTTTTAAAAAAACCTTCATGGTTTGCACGTTCCAAGCTAGTGGTGGCATAGTGGTCTTCCACACAGTATTTGATCATAATTTCTTCTTTTCTCTATATATTTATCATACTATCTTCAGGCAATATTCTTCATCTTCAATTAAATTCAAATTTTGTGTGTTTGAGTGACAGAAATGGAAAGAACGAGTATTTTGTTGATTATTGCAGCAGCTTCTTTTTTAGTGATTTTTAATGGTGTGGCTGATGCTTTGAAAAAGGATTCTGAGGTATTTCAAGTTGGTGGCAAAGTCCTTTGCCAAGACTGCACCGAGGGATGGAATGAATGGGTTAGTGGTGCCAAACCTATCAAAGGTATTTCTTTCTCCTTCAAATCCACCTAACATAGGGTACGTGAAGTGACATGTCGAATACATTTTAAATCAATATATTCGTCTTTTATCTTTAAGAGCTTAAACTTTTGGACGACATGCCAACAAAAACTTTAAAGAAGAGAGATGATAGGCATTGAGTTTGTTTATATGACTATGCAGGTTGCAAGGTATCTGTAACGTGTCTAGATGACAGGAGCAGAATTGTGCATTATGCAAGTGACTTAACAGATGATGCTGGGGATTTTGAGATTTCTGTGGAAAAATACACCAATGGGGGGAAGGAGCTCAAACCCCAAAATTGCTTTTTAAGGCTAGTGTCATCGCCGGATCCTGTGTGCAACATTGCCACCGACTCTGCCGGCGGGAAGACTGGCGTGAAGCTCCACCACCCGACCGTTGTGTACCGGGACATTGTCAAGTATGTGCTTGGTCCATTCTACTACTCCACTCCCATGTGTGATGAACCTGATACTAGTATTATTGATTCTGATGATGGGAAAGAAAGCAACTACTGATGTCTAGTCTGAATTGTACTGATCAACAGTTGAATAGCTCGACAAAAGTCCATCAGTTGCACGTACTCTTTTTTTTTGTTCAATTTGCACTTCTCTTGTTTTGATTAAATGATACAATGAAGAATCTTTAAGTATTGGATCGTGTTCACTTCAACATGTTATTTATGGAAGAGTTATCATTATGTAATCCTTTGTGGTTTCAGATGTTAATTAAAGATATTCATTGGTTTCTTGATGAAGCTGGCAAAAATGAGAATGTTAAGGTAGATAAGATTAAAAATGAGAACATATATCAACAAGTGGCTGGCATTGCCTAATTGCAGGCCAACTCATACTGACCTCGTTGTTATCTGTTTTATTTTTTATTTTTGGTTGTTAATTGAGAAAAGCGAATCAACGTATCTTGACTTTCTATGCTAGGCATAGAAAAATTGGAATTTTGGGTCAGAGCTGGAATTCATGAGTCTGGACTACACAACTCATGAACAACTCAATTAAATGTGTACGAACATATGCGAGAGGGGGGCCGGGAGGGGGATCACAGTGAATTCTCTTAAAGAAAAAGTTTAGTCCATTGCACATAGAGGTGATCTCTTCTTGTAAACAGTATCATACCAAGGCTCCTTTGCCTTATTTATGCTGACTACAACCTAATTCATCATCTACTAATCAAACTCAACTAAAAATTAAATGAAAATTGTATTTAAAAAAATGTTTTAGTATGGAAGAATCCCATTTGTCTTCCCTTCGCGCAATCGTGAGAACGAACTCAATAACTTGGACGATATACAATCCAAATGCCTTAATGATTGTGCACGCCCACAATACGATCTGCTCCTCATGAGCTCTGCTCTTAAAGAAGAAGACGAAGACGAAGACGAAGATGAAGACGAAGACGAACAACCCCTTTCACTCTCCCTTTCTATATTAACCACAACATAAGACTGATCCATGGACAAAGATCTATTCAATCCCATTATCGAACCCCTCGATGACAACGACAAAGATGATCGTGATTTCCTTTCCGTTGGCAATACCAGTGAATAACAATGGCGAAGAAGAGCAAAAGGTTGCCCAGCAGATGAAGAACCATTCTCTATTGTACTTGTATTTTCATGAACATGATAATTTCCAGAAGAATTCCCATTATTTCTTGTATTTTCTATACCCGGCAATGGCACTGCAGTTGCCGTTTTATCATCTTCTTTTTCTTTTTCTTCAGCAACAATGGCGGATCGACAAAGAGGGCAATTTACATGCGCCATAAGCCATTGATCTATGCATGGCAAATGAAATGCATGCTTACAATTAGGAAGCAAACGCACCACATCTTCATCTTCCATTTCGCCTAAACAAACTGCGCATTCACTCTGATCCACATTTCGTTCTCTTAGGGATGAGTAGGCCATAACTGGGATTGTTTTGAGGACTTTCTCGTCCACGCCGGTTGGACTGGCTTCGCAGACGGGTTGCGCAGCGGCAGTGGCTGTGGTTCTTTGCCGCCTCAGGCAGCATCTAACCAAGACGAAATGGTAGACTATTATGGCTAGGGATGTTGCGATTATTCCTAGCATGGAAATTAGCAATGGAGTGAAAAAAGTGCCTGTCGATGCCGCCGGTGGTGCGTTCAAGCTCTCCATGGATCATACTATATGGACTGTGGATGTGATTTTTGGCTTTGAAGAAAGAATTTGGGTGAATGAAAGAAAGAGAAGTATTATATAGTCTTGTTTTCTATGTGCTCAATGGATCCCATTAGGTTGCCTAACTTATATATAAATAAATAGCATACGTATATTTTAAGTTTTCTAAATATTTGATATATGTTTTTGGTAGATTGAATATGATAAATATAGTAGAAAATCTTGTTTTCAATCCTGTTACCAAATGAGAAAAGTTTCGATGAGACAACCTTATATGCACAAGTGATATGACAATCCATTCAAATTATAACTCCTCGGATCTTGAGTCATCAAATCGTGACACCTCGACGTTCAGAATCACTTCGCTTGTCTTACAAGTATTGCGATTTAAGTGAATCGACGTTTGAAGTATCGTGATTTGAATGAAAAGTCGTATCACGTGTGCACATAAGACTATCCCACCAATTTATTTATTTATTTCGCACCAGACATATCGTAAGTGTGTTTAGTGCGTTGTAATTTGACAAGTGCACTCAGAACTCTCTAGCTAAAAGTATCAACTACGTCATCCATTGCTAAACAAATATTCAAATTACACGTGACAATTTTGATAGACGTTAATAATGAAAACACTTGTAATTGATCTCATATTAGATAATTTTTCTACTGTATACGTGTGGTTGTGATTAAATTAATTGAGGATACATAGTCACCAAGATTTGTGCAATCGGTCATATATTCCAATAAAAATTGGAATTAGTTTTTGAGTTTTTAAATTATAGTCACGAATAGATTGACAGTTGTGAAGAATAGGGTTGGAGTAAGCTTAAAAGACTGAAAAGAGTGGTGAAAATTGCAACAAGTGGGGGCGGTGTTATAGAGAGAAACTGCGTCACTGTGTGGTTATATTTATGTCCATATTCAATTATTTGCGGCCAAATGTTTGGACATACGAAAACAAGAATTTTTTTTTTTAATTGTTAGCTATCAATGGACTTTTCCTCTGTGTTCGGTTGATGCTGTTGGATACAAAATACTTGTTTAACTTATCATATTTATTAACAGGGTGTCCTCGATTAAGATTTTGCTAATGCATTTCGTGGATTTGAATAGATTTCCTGATTTCCACAAATTCCATAAGAATTCTAATCAAATACGGTGAAATTTTTAAAGATTTTGTTAAATGTATTTTTAAACTTGAAATCTATTAATGAAATTTTAAAGGATTTTATTGAATTTCATTAAAATCTCGATTGGGGACATCTAAATTTTAATAGATTTCATTAAAATCCCAATTAAGGATACCCCTTAAATTTTTATTTCGATTTTCTATTATGTTCCAAAACAACTTTTGTTTTGCTCGACCAAGTCTAGACTTGACATGGTCGGGTGTAGTCTGATTCGGTGTAACTTATCTGAATTTATCGTGTGTTTTTAATTTAATTTAACGTGACATAAATCAATATTCGACCACTTAAAACAAAATTTAACATGCTTTTAGTTAGGGCATCAAAAAATCCAACTTCAATAAAAATGGCACGCCTCTTGTCTTACGTCACCCAGGAAAATACGTGAAATCGCCGGCCAAACAAAGTAAAAGAATGATAAAGCACAACAACACCCTACTAATTTTATTTAATTAGTTGGACCTAACTTTCGTAGAGAACAATATTTTGTACCCTAATCGACACAATTAAAAGGGTACTTTGCAGTTGTTTGAAAATACAATTCAATATCTCAAACACAGCTTCTTTCTGATAGTCTAAACCTTTAGATGAGATAATTTGGTCACAAAATATGCAAAAAATATGCAAAGATTTCGAGTTCAAATTGCAACGTCACCAATTTATAAGAGTTCTGCTGCAAGGTCTTCAATGAATAAATGAAAGCGGTTTTGACTTAACTTCTAGGTCTTGAAGCATTCAAATTAAATAATGTATCACATATCTAGTAACTTAAGATTTTAAATGAGGTGACTAAACAAGCGAGTAAAATTATATGTACAAAGTGACGATAATCCCAGTATGAGTTGATATAAAATGACAAGGCAAATGAAGTAGGTCTCATATCTAAATATTTAATTAACCTTATCATTTTATTTCACCTCACCTCACATCATATGGAGATGATTCCCACTTACATATAATACTATTGTAAATGAAACATGTAAAAATCTTGAGTTCGAATATCATTGTCATTTATTTATAAAAATTGCGTACTTATATGATCTTTAGACCCTGTTTGACCTCGTTTTTGGAGGGAAATATATTTTGGAACAGTGATTTTTTTTAAAAAAAATGTGTAGTTAAAAAAATAAAGAAAAGTTTCGAATTTATGCGTAAAATTATTTATAGGAGAATGTGTGGTCGAAATTGAATTTTTTTAAAAAATAGTCCAAATAGGGGCTTAATGAATAAATGCAAGAAACATGTACCCGAAAGACGCGTAGAAGATACAATCTAATAATTATATTGGAAGCACATAGATTAATAGCGCATACCATGTGCATTGTGGAAAAACGAAAAAGTGTAGGGCCAAAAGCAAAAAATGAAGTGTGCGAAAAATATGATCTCCTTATGTGGAGATGCCAATGGCATATCTTCCAATGGAAGATGCACCCTTTTTTGCTTTTCTTTATCCAAAAGTCATCTACCTCTTTCATTGCCCTCGTGACTAGCAACTTCTTTATAACATACCAAACCAAACTTCTTGTTCAAAACCCTTGTTGCCATATCTTTTATGTGAAGCTGCATATTTTGTTGGCAACATGTCGTCCGGCCATTATCGACAGTCCTAATTGCTTGAATTGTGACGCAAAATACCCAACAAGCATTAGATCTAACCGCACGCTTCAACATGAGTCTCTGATCATGTCTAAAGCATCTCCCTTGTAAGGATGGCGGAACATCTATCTCGACTTTGTGGTGCACAAAGTCTTTCTTGGTGCACGGATCATCCCATATTAATAAAGGAATGGCCATTTGAAAGGTGGTGGATTATGGTTAATTACTTATTCATATAGGCCAACTTCAATCCTTTGGCATTTTCACTTCCCTAGAGAGAGACTCTCTCTCTCTCTAGTTTGCAATGCTTGTAGTATAACTAATATCTTAGAGGGCCTTTGGCTATAATAAAACATAGCTATCTTTTGTTTTGGGTATTCGACTTCTTGATTGATGATTGCTTTAGTTCTTATGTTCTTGTTCGTAGAGAGTAGATATGCCTCCGTTTGGGTACATATTTATAAATAATTTATAAATTTAGTCAAAATAAAAAATTAATTTCAACTACACATTCATAACTACTACTCATTCTTATCCACAAACTTCTTTCATTTTGCTTAAAAACAAATTTGTCCACTAAAATCTATCCAACTATTGTTTTTAAACACAACCTAGACGTACTAGTTCGACTAGAATATTGGCAAATTGACCATTAATCTAGGCGGAGTCTCTCTCTTAGATCAGAGCATTGAGAGGATTGTAAAGGCAGAGTTATTAAGTGCACAACCGATAAATGTTGAAAGCATCTAAGTAATTAGCCGACTCCAAAAAGTTAGTACGCAATCATCGAATCCTCCTACTGAAGAGTGGGATAACATTAGTACTAGTAGTGGCTGACCTCCTACCAAAAGGATTCTTTCTTTTGTTCTTTCCTTGTATCCCTCTTCAAAAATCATTTCTCTATTTCTGCTGTTTTTTCTCCTCCTAAAATCACTAGAATAAATGGGTGATTTCATGCTTCCAAAAGCTATAAATAGGGCATTTCATAAAGCAATTTTTACCCGCAAAAATAAAATAAAATGATTTAGTGTGGACCGGACCTGAGGCGAGGCAAATGAGGCCCTCGTCTCATGCCCAACATCAAATGGGAGCCATAAATCTTCAAGATTTTTTTTAAAAATATTAGTCCATTTTCAAGACCCAACATCAAAGGATTAAACTATTCTCACTAACAAGCAAAGAAGTTCAAACAAGTTTAGGAAGAACAATCACAAGGAAGAAAACAGAACTCAGAATTTCCGAGGATATGGTGAAAGATTCAACAATAACTACAAGCAAAGATGTCAAAGTGCGAAGCAATTTTGGACATTCTGCATACGTTTGCCAGTTCAGGTACAACAAAACCTATATGGGTAGAGATGGCAATTTTCCCCACCCCGCCCCGTCCCCGTCCCCGTGGGGCCCCGCCCCGAATGGGGCAAAAAAACCCGCCCCGAACGGGTTGGCGGGGTGGGACGGGGTGAGGTTCGCCGCCCCGTAGCGGGTCGCGGGGCGGGGCGGGGCGGAGATGCCCCTCCCCGAACCCGCCCCGTGAAGAATTAAAAAAAAA
>CAIGRT010100661.1:0-16799 GCA_903798405.1 Fraxinus platypoda | reverse complement strand
CAGCCACGTGGAGAATTTTAGATTGGTTTAGATAGATATATGCAAATCATTCCTTGATTAGAATAAACATAAATGGTAAACCTTATGGTACACGGTGCCTTTATCCCAATCATACTAAAACTAAGCTTTTGATGTTAGGTGCGGACCCTATAAATACCCCCATTCAAATTATAGGACAAATAAATCTTTGATGTTAGGTGCGGACCCTATAAACCTTAGTCATATTCGCGATTATTGCTAACTTTGAGGTGAAAAGAATTTTGGTCGACAATGGGAGTACGAACAACGTACTATCTCACAAGGCCTTCTCTAAGATAGAAATTTCGACCGATCAACTAAAAAAGTAAAACCTCATTTTCAAGGATTCAAAGGTGGAAAATCATCTCTAAATGAGTCGTCAAGCTTTCTCTCACCTTGAGCTCAGATCATAGGCAAGTGATAGAAATCATGGCCTTTCAAGTAATTTGTGCCTCATTGGCTTACAATGCCATCTTTTGCAGACCACTACTCAATATCATCAAAGCTATTGTATCCACCTTCCACCTTGCTATGAAATTTCTACAAGTAATGGTGTAGAGGTTGTGCGTAAAGACTAGAAAGTAGTTAGACAATGCCATGCTACTAGCTTTCAGGAAATAACCATTGACGTCATCCAACTATCAACATTCGAGCCCAAGCTTGAGTAATAAGGAAGACTTGCTCTAGTCGAAGAATTGATCGAGGTCAAGCTCGTAGACAAGAAAACGAGCCATAAATTATATAGCTTCCTTGATGCATTTTCTAGTTACCGTCAAATCTTCATGGTTGAAGAAGATCAGGAGAAGACATCCTTCATGGCTACACTACCATATATTGTTATAAGGTCATGCCATTCGGATTGAATAATGCAGGGGCATCATATCAAAGGCTCATTAATAAAGTCTTTGCTAATTTAACTGAAAAAAATATTGAGGCACACGTTGACGACATGGTAATAAAAAGTAAATAGGTTGACCAACATATTTCCGACCTCGTGGAAGTATTAACCACACTTCGAAAATATCAAATGAAATTAAACTTTATAAAATGTGTATTTGGAGTAGCATCGGGTAAGTTCTTGGAATTTATGATCACACATAGGGCAATTAAGACCAATTTGGATAATTTACGATCTTTGATATCCATGGAATTACCTAGGAGAAAGAAAAAGGTACAAAAACTAAAAGATCAGGTTTGGGTTGCCGCCTTGAACAAGTTCTTATCTCGAGCAACAGATAGCTGTTTTTTTTTTTTCAAGGTTCTCAGGGGTAATCAAAGCTTTGGTTGGAATGAGCAATGTGAAAAAGCTTTCCAAGAGCTCAAGTGAACATTAGAAATACCACCAGTTGTCACGAAACCCGATACCGAAGATACTTTGTTTTGTACTTAGCCGTTTCTCAAAATACAGTGAGTGGTGTATTGGTAAAAGAGGTTAACAAGGCTCAACAACTCATTTACTATGTAAGCAAATTATTACTTGAAGCAAAGACCAGATATACGATGGCCGAACAACTTGCTCTTGCCTTGGTCACTGCGGCACGAAAATTACAATAATATTTTCAGTCTCATCAAATTATAGTGCTCACAAATCAGCCACTCAAGCACATACTTTAGAAGCTCGATGTCTCTAGAAGGCTATTAAAATATGCAATTAAACTTGGTGAATTTGACGTTTAGTTCAGACCCCAACATTCTATTAACACACATGCATTGGCCTACTTCATAGCAGAATTTACCCTAAGGCTTCGGGGGCCAGGGGTAACCCTACCATCGCCATGAACACTTCAAAAATATTTGTAGATGGAGTATCTAACTTCTCGAGCTTAGGCAAACAAGCTCACAGAAACGCAGTGTGCACTTAAATTTGAATTCGAGTCTACCAACAACAAGGCGAAATGTGAGACTGTTGTCATTGCTCTAGAGCTCGCCAACAATTTGCAACTCACAACTTGTGGTTGGTCTGATTGAAGGTACATTTGAAATGAAAGACGAGATGATGAGCTAATATTGTTTAAAAGTTCATGATCTTCAAAGACCATTCAAGAGTTGTGAAATTATGAAAATTACCTGAGTTGACAATTCTAAGGTCGATGCCTTGTCTAGACTTGGGAGTTGGAGACTTGACACGATAGTCCACATCAAAATTATGACAGAACCCAGCATAAGTTAGACACCTGACTTCATGGACATTGTTCATGAACCCTCATGGATGGATCCAATAATTGACTTCATAACTAATGAAAATTTACCAGAGGACGCTCAAGCAGCAAGGAGTATCCAATTTAGAGCACCAAGGTACTGTATGGTCAGAGGATCTCTATTCTATAGTAGCTTCACATTCCTATATCTCAGGTACTTTGGGCCTTCAGAATCTTCTCAGGCCTTAACAAAAGTCCATGAAGAAGTGTGTGAGAATCTTCAAAACACCTTAGTCGAGGAACTTACCCCCATCCACTGTTCAGCTCCCTCTTGAACAATCGGGTGTCGACATCCTCGAGCATTTCCCTGTGACAATATATCCATTGAAGTTTGCTGTTGTAGCAGTTAAATATTTTACTAAGTGGGCATAGGTAGAACCCTTAGCAACAATTTTAGAGCCCAAACTTAGGGCATTTATTTGGAAGTTTATTATTTGTAGGTTTGGGATACCCACAGTTCTCATAACTGGCAACGACACATAAGTTGATAATTCTTAGTTTAGAAGCTTTTGCACCAATCTCGAGATTGACCATCGTTTGATGTTAGTTTCACATCCTCAGGGCAATGGCTTTGCATATGTGACAAATCGAATTATATCATAAGACTTCCAAAAATGATCGGGGATACAAGTGATACTTGGCTCAATGAATTACCCTCTATACTTTGGACATACAGAACATTTCACAAAACAACGACGGGTAAGATCCGTTTCATGTTAGCATTTTGTGTTGAGGCTGCAGTTCCAATCGAGGTTAGAATTCCCAAGTTTTGGCAACTAGAGCCCGAGGTTGTGGATCGCACAGCTAATCACCTAGACCTCTATGAAGAAGTACATGAGCAAGCTGCCATAAGGGCCGCATCCTACTAAAACAGAATAGCAAGGCACTTCAATAATAGAGTAAGACCTAGAAAGTTTTGAGTTGGGGACCTAGTACTTAGAAGAGTCGAAGTAGTTGATCATGCCCCTAGAAATCTTAGGCTAATTTGGGAAGGAACTTTAGAAGTCATATGACAAGTCCGCGAAAAGCATACAACCTAAGAGATACGTCAGAAAGACCACTCTCAAGACCATGGAATGCTAATAATTTGAATACAAGCAGTTTACCCTACTTTACTTAGTAGTTTGATTAGTTTTTCTTTTTTCTTTTTTTCAGTAAGCGACTACAAATAATATTATTTGACTTATAATTGAACACAATAAAGCTTTCACAAAAAAAAATTAAAACTAAGAAAATGAAAACAAACTTTACCACAATAGGTAAGAGAGTTGTTTTTCATTTTACAATAGGCAATGAACTTATATATTTGTGACGCTTTATTTATTGAACTTTAAAATACTTTTGAATGGTCATTGAACTTTAACACATTGCACTCTATCACCCACTGATCATATTTCATTAATCACTGAACTTTTAAAATGCTTTCAAGTGGTCACTAAAATTTAACATGTTGCACTCTATCACTCACTTACCATGTTCCATTAGTCACTGAACTTATACATTCATCACGCATTATTGGTTGAAATTTAAAATGATTCGAGTGGACGCTAAACTTTATTCACTGAATTCAACTATTCAAAAATTTCAATTTTTGAAGTATAACATACCATACACTAAGAGGTCATCATTTTTTCCTCTTGTCTTATCTTGTGACAACTCTAAAAAATATATTTTGTTAATTTTAATTAATATTATTGATACTAAATTGAAAATTTCATAGCCTATTTGAAATATACTTTTTTAATTTCTTGATTTGGGTATGTTGACCTCATTCTTTGCACCGTAGACATGGATAACAGATACCGATCTCAATCGTATGCTCTCAAACTAATACCAACACGCGCAGAACGATTCTCAATCGAAAATAAAATGGGGTTTAGACGTGGAGAAGCTTTATAACATGAGATAAAAATGTCCGGGCTCCCGCGAAATGTAGGAGATAAATAGCACGATAATGAACAACCAACTAAGAGTTAAACTCACAATCAAGATTGTTGACCTCAAACACTAAAAACCTAAGATTAATCGGAAAGAAAGAGAATATACGGCTTGCTGTCAATGTCTTTAAATTATTCTCAAATGACATAAATGGGGAATATTTATAGTGTTACATGTGAAATAGTAACCATTGGATGAGAGGACACGTGACTTCATCTTCTCTATCGAAGCATCACATCTTAGGTATCAATTTTGACTCCACTAGCCGTGGCACATTAAAGTCCCCAAAAGGATGCGATCACTCCATAACATACGCTGACAAGATTGACCTTTTTACTCATTACAATAATCCAATCAATAATTCTAAAAGTATTTCATAAATTCAAGATCTTTAAACTTGGATCATCATCAGCCTTAGTTGAGCCTCAAATTCTACTTTATTGGACATCGCCACTTCGGCAAAGAAGTTTCATTTGGGCCTCAAAATTGTCTTTAGCATAGGGATTTCGGAAGGGGTCAACTTCATGAATTGCCTCGGTATGAGTGGGCATCAGAGGGTCGAATTATCGGGACTCTGGTAGGTCCTACTCCACGTCGGATGCCACATAACTTCGGTAGAAAGTGCTTCGGTGGGTCGGTTGAGCCACGTGGGAGCCTAGGTGGCGAAGCATAACAATAGTCCCTCAAGTCCATATATGATTATTCATTTCATGCATGGACTTCTGTCTCAAGCTAAATTTCTTTAAAGCGTGTTTCCTGTCACGGTTAGGTTTTTGACCAACACAATAGTCTTCTAAGTCTAAGTATAGATATTGATATCATAGTTAGAGTTCGAAGTTAAACCTAATTCTTGCGTCCTATCCTTATGGAATGCTGAAATACCAAAGCTCGACATGTTGCTGAAATTTCCTTGTTGAGTCGAAGCAGGGAAAGGTTGAACTGCTGAAACTCTAGTTTTGAAAATAGTTGAAAATTGCTTGTTAAGCCAAAGCTGGAAAGGGCTGAACTGTTGAGGCTTTTGTTTTGTAAATAGCTAAAATTTGCTTGTTGAGCAGAAGTAGGGAAGGGCCGGACTGTTGAGGCTCTTGTTTTGTCGTCAATAAAGTATGCTTTTGATAATTGTGCCAATGATTTGATGTTTTGTACGTTATTGAGGAAAGACAACTAAGGTGTTTCAACTTCCAATACACGTACAACTGTTACATATTGAATGTGCAATGATGGCTACGCTGCTGTAAGTTTAGATCGACGTGTCGAGGCTCGTGCGTAAGAGAGATGCATCAATCTGAGGCGTTAATAACAAAAACTATTTGCATTCAACGCCTTAGATGAAGTTAAAAATAGACGCTTCAGATGAAGTAGATCTAGATCCAATGGCTGAGCTTCAACCTTCCTTTTTATAAAAGCCAAAATCATGGTCCTTGTATCAGTTTTTTACCTTTGCAAAAGTCTCCAAATTTCTCCAGCAATCGAAAAACTTTTTTGGTCATTTATGTTCTTTGGCGACATCTCATTCCTAGAGCTTCCTTTTGTTTAAGTAATTTCCTTGAAACTTTCTGTCTTCCCATCCTTTCCATCTTTTGTTTTTTCGATTTTAATGGCTTTCGGGTCAAGTGCTAGAGGTAGAAGGGTCATTATCGCTAAGGTTGGGAAACAAGCTACACCTGGGAGGTCGGATAGAGGTTATTGGGTGATGAGTGAAGACCCCATTGACTATGAGGTGGGTGGGGGCTACACGAATCCTCTCTGCAATGAACTCTACAAAATTGGCTAAAATTAGGGGAAATATAGAATCCCAGATTCCATAGAACTCTTAGTGCCGAAGCCCATGAACGTGTCCGCTATCCGAGGCCGAGATGCGTGGCAATTAGTGAGTTCGTGTATAGAGCGGGTGTGCGCTTACCTCTACGCCCATTTTTTAGGGTGATACTAAGGTCCTACATGTTGAATCCCACCCAATTATGGCCAAATGGGTGGAGCTAATTGGTCGGGGCATATTTCCTTTGGAAAGAGACCTCGCTTGGCGAGGATATGCCCCTTCACGTCTTCCAAACGTTTTTCCAACCCCGAGTACTTGGGAAGGAAGAGTCCAAAGGATGGTACTACATGACTCCTTGGGGGTCTATCATCCTCTATAAAGGGTTGGAAGGGGGCAAATGGTATATGGTTGAAGGGGATAAGGCCCCACCTTGTTCAGTGTCGACCCAATATTCTGAAGCTCGCGAGTCTCCCTTTCTGTAACTTGTACTTTATTTATAACATTTGTCTAATGTTCTTTATTTTGTAGTTTCAAGGATTCATTTCGAAATTTTCTAGGCCAAGTGGGATGTTATCGAAGACATCTACCGACGTCCACAAAGATCACGCCACTTCGACCACCTAATTGACCGAAGCAAATTCTTTCTGGACTTTGGATTGATAGGTTTTAAAGGTAATTTCGAGGCCCTATGTTTGATACAAAATATTTAAGTTTTAACATAATCTCCACTTGTTGCAGATGAATTTGGCAGGAAGAAGTACCCCATCCCTGACATGGCTTCGATATTAAGAGCCACATCCACAGTGAACTCTAGGGCTTTAAAGCCCTCATCTGAAGGTACGAAGAATTTCAGGAGGAAGCTAGAACGCCTCAACAAGGAACATACTGAGAAAAGTGATGATAAAGGGGCTCAGAAAGCTGGTAAGGGTAAGGGCAAGTTAGAAGAGCCCCAAAACAAAAGAAAATTAACTCATAGCTCTGGCCCTTCTTTCGACAAGTTCAGCGCCACCATTGCCCTAGCTGCCGAGCAGACCTTAACTCCTCATCTAAAGCTAATGCACACTTTATTCAATGCTGCTAAGGCCTTCAAGCTTAAAGTGGACTGTTGGGAGATTGTCCCAACAGTGATGGAGATGGTGCCACCTGAGGCCCGTGGTGCCATCTGAGGTCCGTAGTGCCACTGCCAATTTTTACAAGTTTTGGATTGAAAAAGTGGCAGCATTATATCTCTACCTACGATGCTATAGATGTGACATCGACCTTAGTGAGCCAAAGTGCCAGGGCTTTTAGGGTTGCCCTTGAGTGTCAAGAAGTGCTGAAAGATATTCAGATACGTAATCGGGAGTTGGTTGAAAAGTTGGCATCAATGGAGGAAGAAATAAAGAAAATAAAATCCGAGGCTGAAGAGCTAAGGGCCCGCGAGCTGAAGAGGCAGCTAAGTTAGATTCTGTCTTTGCGAAGATCGAAGCTCTGAAGAGGAAGGTCCATGAATCATAGTGCGAGGTTACTTCCTTGACAAAAATGGTTGAAACTTCAAACAATCAACAAAAGCTAATGGTCGAAACTTTGGAGAAGGTCAATTTAGAGAACACTAGGCTCAAGGATGCCATGGGTTTCTAATGACCCAAATAAGATACTACGTGAAGGAGGCTGAGTGGGCCAAGGTTAATGCTCAGAAAGTAGGTGAGGAGACAGTGAAGAACTACATTGCTAACTTTCATCTGACGTAAGAGTATCAGCGCTTCGGCGCCTATTGAATGAGACTTTCCTATGTCGAAGTAGTGGAGAAGGTAGGAAAACTTTACCCAGAGCTCAATGCTTCTGAACTGAAAGCGAAGATTTAGAGTAGGTACCTCAGATCCCAGCTAATGATGCAGTGGAAGTAGAAGAACAAGAGGGTGCTCTTAAGGACAAAGCTTCAGGCCAAGAAGCCCTAGCTGCTGAAGCACCTGCTACGGAGGCGTCAGACTCCCTACCACATCTAGCATAGTGTATAATTTTTTTTATTTTGTCTTCTTATGTAATGGCTAAGGCCCTCAATTGTACAAACTTTCTATTTAATGAAGTACATGTTTCTCTATATTCTTGCTTGAGCTGGGACTTCAGCAATAACTTAAAAAATACAACTTGCAATAAGGTTCATGACTTACACAATATAACTTACAAGCTAAATTAAAGTAAATTTAATGACCTCCAAAAAATGAATTATCTTTCCAACAGTTGTAGCATGACTAATCTTCAAACACATTCAACTTTAATGTTATTTTCACTCTCATGACATTCAACTTTGTCACGGAAATTCGTGCTTCACGCTTCAGAAGATCAATGAGGCAATCCCTTTTGGGATTTGATCACCTTCTCTGAGGCGCCCATGTTTTCATATATGGTGGATGGTTTATCCATGTAGCTTCTCCTATGAAGTTCGGTTTCAGCATGGGAGGACTATGCTATATGCCTTGGAAAACTAATTAGGTAATCCCTTTTAAGATCCGATCTTCTTTTTCAAGGTGTCCACGCTTTCCTACATAGTGGATGGTTAATCCATGTAGGAGCTTCTCCCAGGATTTTTAGCTTTGTCGTTGGAGACTTTATTGTACGTCTCGGAGAACCAATGAAGTAATCCCTTTTTAGGATCCGATTCTCTTCTCTGAGGTGCCCATGCTTCCCTACATGGTGGATGGCTCATCCATGTAGGGGCTTCTCTTATGAAATTCAACTTCGTCATAGGAGGCTTGTGCTGTATATCTCGGAGAACCAATGAGGTAATCCATTTTTGGGATCGAATTCTCCTCTTCGAGGTGCTCACGCTTCCATATATGATGGTTGATTCATCCATGTAAATGCTTCTTCTATAAATTTTAACTTCGTTATGGGAGGCTTGTGATGTACGCCTTGGAGAACCAATGAGGTAATCCCTTTTTGGGATCCGATCCTCTTTTCCAAAGAGCCCACACTTCCCTTATGGTGGATGGTTCATTCATGCAGAGGCTTCTCCCATAAAGTTCAGCTTTATCATGTGAAGCTTGTGCCTTAGATATATTAGACGAAACATACTTTTATCGAATCATTTTAAGATATTTACAAGGGTTGGGAAGGTTTTTCCAGCCGTAAAACCCATTCACTCGTATTATATTCTAAGAAGCTCTATGTTCCATGGGCAAGGGTGCATTTTCCCATCTAGGTCTTTTATCCAATAAGTACCAGGTCGTAGCTCTTCTTCGATGCGATACGGTCCTCCTAGTTTGGGCCCAACGTGCCTACCCCTGGTTGCTTGGAGGATAGGAAAACTCTTCGAAGCACAATGTCATTTATCCGGTGATTTTTTCTTAACTTTCTCATTGTAGTAACATGTCATCTTCATTTGATATGCAGCTCATTTTATGTGGAATTCATCCCTCATTTCATCGAGAAAATTGAGCTCACATCTTCTCAACTCGTCTTTGGATATTCCGTTGAATTGCAATTGACGGGGAGAAGGTATCCCAGCTTCCACTGGGCTCATTGCTTCTGTACCATAGGCCATTGAAAATGGGATTTCTCTAGTTGGGGTCTGTCTTGTAGTCTTGATTGCCCACAATACTTGTGGTAGTGCATCGACCCATGCTCTCTTAGAGGCATCAAGTTTTCTTTTCGAAATATACCTAATAGTTTTGTTTACAATCTCTACCTATCCATTTGCTTGAGGGTAATAAGATGTTAAAAAATGCTTTTTGATCTCAAGTTTCTTACACAGGTCCCTGACCTTTTTCGTTATCAAACTAGTGCCCATTATCCGAGATAATTGAATGGAGAATTCTTAATCGACATATTATATTCTTCTACATGAATTTGGAAGTGTTGGCTTCTGTGATCTTGTTCAAAGGTTCGCCTTCAACCCATTTTTGTGAAGTAATCAATGGTGACTAGCAAAACTCGCACTACATCTACCTTTGGGCAAGGGGCCTATAAGGTTGATCCCCATTTAGCAAACAGTCATGGGCTGGATAACACTGTCAACTCTTGGAAGGGTTATCTCTGGATAGAAGAAAAGTGGGCCAGTAATACCCCGTCGTAGTGCTTTTTGTGCCAGCGCGAGTTCTCCAGCGTGATTGTCGCAAACACCTTCATAAATTTCGTGGAGGATGTAGGTGGCTTCCTTCCTTTCTACACAACGGAAAAGGGGCAAAGAGAAACCTATTTTGTAGAGCACATAATCCTAGAATACAAAGTGGGCCGCCCTTCTCCTAAGTTTATAAGCTTTATTTTTGTTGTTGGGGAGGGTTCGATCTTTAAGAAAGGCCACTATAGGTTGCATTCATATAGGCGTTCCTTCTACCCACATTACCTCTTTCCCTTTAGAAGTGGAGGGCTCTAAGAGGTGTTCAATCGACACAATCATTAGTAGTTTCGAGTCTTTAATTCTAGCCAGCTTGGACAAGGCATCAGTGTTGGCATTTTCAACACGCGAAATTTGAGCTAACTCGAATATCTCAAAGATGGGAGTAAATCCATCACCAATTTGAGGTACGTGGATATGCTCTTGTCTTTAACTGTGAAATTGCTATTTACCTGGCTAACTATTAATGGGGAATCATTGTTAATGAGCAACTTCTTTACTTGTATTTCTTTAGCTAACCTTAAGCCGGCCAGTAGTGCCTCATATTTTGCCACGTTGTCGGTAGCCTTGAACCTGAACCTCACTGCGCAATTGAGCTTGTGTACTTCTGGGCTAATCAGGACCACACCGCTCCTGAGCATGTGTCACAGATGAACCATCCACAAAAAAAGTTTCATGAAAGAGGTTTTGCGGGCTCTATTATTTCATCCATCCCCAGGACGTTGGCAAAGCGTGCCATGAAATCCGCTAGAGTCTGGCCTTTAATAGTGATTTTCGTTTTGAAAATAATGTCAAACTCACTAAACTCAACCATCCATTTTAGCAACCTTCCTGAAGAGTCTAGTTTCCGAAGCACTTGCTTGAACGAGAAGTTGGTCAACACGAGTATCATGTGAGCTTGAAAGTATGGCCTCAACTTTCTAGACGTGGTGATCAAGTATAGAGCTAACTTTTCCATATCAGGGTAGCGGGTTTCGGCAGCCAAAAGTGCCTTACTCACAAATAGATAGGCAACTAGATGGTATCTTCTTCCCTTACGAGAACTACGCTAACGGCTTCATTAGAAATAGCCAACTAGAGTTGCAAAGCCTATCCAGACTTTGGTTTTGAGAGAATGGGGGCGTCCTAAGAGCTTTTTCAGCCCCTAGAAGGCCTTTTCACACTCCTCCATCCATTAGAACTTCTTGCTTCCTTCCAAGATCTTAAAGAATGGGAGGCAATTGTCGGTGGCCTTCCAGACGAAATGACTTAAAGCCGCCACACGCCCTATCAAGCTTTGCACTTTCTTTGGTTTTTTAAGAGACCTCGTCTCCACCAAAGGTTAGATTTTTTCTGGATTCGCCTTTATGTCCCTATAGTTAACCATATATCCTAGAAATTTACCTGAGGCAACACTAAACTCATACTTGAGGGGTTCAACCTCATTCTGTACCTTCATAGAATTCGAAAAGTTTCATCCAAGTACGTTATGTGGTATCTGCCTTTGAGCTTTTTACGAGCATGTCATCGATGAAGACCTCCATTATTTTGCCAATGAGGTTGACAAACATTTTTTTAACGAGTCTCTAGTACGTAGTATCGACATTTTTTAGCACGAAGGGCATCATCTTGTAACAATAAAGACCTCTGTCGGTGATAAAAGAGGTATTTTCCTCGACTGCCAGGTGTATGTGGATTTGATTATAACCTGAATACAAAAGCTCGTGCCCATCAATAGAGTCCACAAGTTGGTCTATCCTTGGAAGGGAAAAACTGTCATTTGAACAAGCTTGGTTAAGGTTGGAGAAATCTATGCACACCCTCCATTTACCATTGTGTTTCTTTATTAGGACTAGGTTTGAGACCTACTTCGGGTAAATGGCCTTTCTGATGAAGCAGTTTTTTATCGGCTTTTGCACTTCCTCCCTCAAGGCCTTATATCTTTCCGGGTTAAGGGCCCTTCTCTTCTGTCTATGTAAGGCAACCTTAAGATCAATTTTCAGATAATGACAACTGACCTTCGAGTAAATGCATACCCTGTCCTCGTGCCTCCATACAAAGACATCAAGATTTTTACATAAAAAATCATTGAGTCTCTCTTTGGTCTCCAATGGTAGGTCTTTTCCCACTTGCAGTGCTTTGGTAGGGTCTTGAGGATCCACCGAAAAGCTTTCTAGTTCCTCCACTGGTACTGCTCGGGATTCTGACTCAATAATATGATGGTCCAATGCGTCAATCATGACCACTTGCTCAAGGGCATCTATCATCTTAATGTCTTCTTGACTAAAATTTCGATCTTCTGCGGTGTCCACTATATTAACGTCCACTAGCACCATGTTGACATCCCTTATCTTATTGAGTTCAGGTAGCATTCCCTTGCTCCTTTTTAGTCACCCCTAACTATGGTAATCTCATGTAAAGTAGAGAACTTCATGCATATGTGGTAAATGGAAGTAACGGACCATAAGTCCTTTAAGGTGGGTCTACCTAGCACCCCATGATAGGCTGACCTATTATCCACTACCAAAAATTCCATGAAGTTCAAAGCTATCTAGTGTCAACAAGGGTTCTTTTCTCCCTTGGGATGATGCTATCATCGGCGAAGCCGTACTAGGGGGTTATGATGTGGTTAATTCGTGATCGACGATCATCTTGTCAAAAGTAGCACCAAAAAGGATGTGACGGAGCTACATTATCAATCAGGATCTGCTTCAATCTATTACTGGCCACAACCCTCACCACAAGGGCGTCACAATGAGGGAAGTTTACACCCTCGGCGTCTTCCTGAGTAAAGGCAATGAGTGGTAACTGTCTTCAGGAACCACTCCCTACTATGTAGCTAGTCATTGGAGGGTCCTTGAATTTTCTAGCATTCTTCATTTGTGAGTTCCTTGTATTGCCCCCCCTCCCCCGCGTAAGGTCCTCAAAAAATCGTATCGATTTCATGGATATGAGCGTTTTCCATATTGGTCGGGGAATTCCTACGTTGTCATTGTGGCTCCTCTATGCCTTCTTTATCGCGATCCCTCCGCGGTAAGGATGGCTCCCAACGAAAGGATCTAGCCTCTTCACGTTTAGTCCTTTGATCCTGCCTAAGCGGGGGCATGTCTCTAGGGAGACGATCACTTCTTTAGTTGTTTTGTGTGCTCAACTGCCTAGGTGTTGGGCTGTATCTGACTGTAGAAATGATGATAAGTGCAATATTGAGGGGTGTTTGGCCTATTCCTTGGTTCCGAATCCCGCCCTCGACCTCTCCTTCTTTAGGGGGCCCATTTTTCGGACCTAGTTTGCCTTATATTAATTTCAGATATCACTTCCTCATAGGCTAGTGTGGGCACCACATTCAATGTGGCTGTGGCAAGTGCTTGCCCGGAATTGGGTACTTCATTACCAACCTGATTCTATTGGTGATCCATTAGATGAGAGGTGGGTCCTCTCCCACGCTGTGTCTACGGGGGTTGAAGGCCTCTACTGACTCTATTTCAGTGATCGATCAACTCCTCGTTGATGATCTCACGTCTCATCATTTTCAACAAAGCCACGTAGCTGGTGAGGGCATGGTTCTGTACATCCCTCCATAAGAGGGTATTCATGTTTAGCCGACCTCGTAGTATGGATAACGCCTCCCGATTGGTGACTTGTATGCAATATGCCATCTCGTCAGTAAAGAGGGCAAAAAAAAAAACTCATCAATGTCTCTCCGGATTGTTGCCTTATGTCTTGGAGACGTTGGATATGAGTCTCTCATTCCTTACTCACAGCGAATCGTTTCAAGAACGTTCTTTTGAACTCTGGCCAACTCCTTATGCTTCTTGGGAATATCCTACTATACCAAATTTCGGCTGCCCCACTTAGAGTTAGATAGAAAGCTCTGCACTTGTCGGCAGGGGTGGCACCTCTCAGACTCATATGTGTTTTGTAACTGTTCAAATGCTTAGCCAGGTCTTCCGTTATACTTTGGTATTTTGGCAACACATAGTGACTCGAGACAGGAGCATTTCTCAGTTCTTGTAAAAAAGATAAATTTTCGTTGTAGTCATCGAGTTCACAAGATCTTTAGGGTTCATCCGAATTTTCATCTTCATCAGCCTGATATTTGGACGGATGATGAAATGATTCTGTTTGATCCCTCACCATCTTCTTCATCCCGTACCGCCTATTTCTAGGTGAGGCAGCACCTGGGGCATGTCCTTGCCTTTCTTTCGATGGCAAGGTCGCATGAGGTGGAAATTGCGACCTGTTCTTAGGTATGGGAGGTGGCTTGGATGGCCTATTCCCGGCTCTCACAGTGCAAATTCTATCAACCACACTAACAGACTTTTGCGGCATGTGTTCTGGCTCATATTCAGGAGAAAATTTATCCTCCATGTGAACATGGACTTCGATGGGTCGACCAGAAACATAGTTTAAGGAAACATCAATCCCCACTTCCCTAGAATGTGGGGCCTTCTAAGTTTGGACTTCATCCTCACGCAAATAGAGTATCCTTGCAATGCAAAAGGAAAGATTGGAGGTCCTATCTTGCCTTGCATCTGCATGAGGAGTTATTGCATCACTATGTTTTTGTGGGTGATATTCCTCACATTGGCAGCCATGGTGGCTATCTCTTAGGTGAGTTGAGTTGCTACCCACATCCCACCATGCATGTGGTGGTAGTGGGATCGAGGCCTACTTGCTGGGGCCACTACTCGTGGAGCCTCTTCATCAAGGTTTTCTCTTACCCTCCTGGGAGGGACATCACGATCTGAACTCATTTTTTCTTAGCTAAACTGTCAATGTTTTTCAACTTTTGGGGCTTCCTCTTGTTCTTTTTCAAGAACAATCCATTTTCAAAGGGAATGCTCAACTATCCTCCGGTAAACTTTTTCCACGGGGAATGTTCGTGGTTATAGTCACTTTTTCCACAAACGGCCAATCTATTGACTCGTTATTTGTACCATAAACGTGGATAACAGATATCAGGCCCACTTGTGTTCTCTCAACCTAATTCCAACACGCGTAGAATGATTGTCAATCGACAATAAAACAAGGTTTGGACTTGGGAGAAGATTTATAACACGAGATAAAAATGTTCGCGCTCCGATGAAATTTATGAGCTAAATAACACGATAATTAACGACAAAATAAGAGCCAAACTCACAATCAAGATTGTTGACCTCAAATACTAAAAACCTAATATTAATAAGAAAGAAAGAGAATATATGATGTGTAGTAAATATCTTTGCATTATTCTCAAATGACACAAATGGGGGATATTTATAGGTTACATGTGAAATAGTAAACATTGGATGAGAGGACACGTGGCTTCATCTTCTCTACCGAAGCATTACATCTTAGGTATCAATTTTGACTCCACTAGCTTGTGGTAAATTAAAATCCCCAAAAGGAGGCGGTCACTCCATAACATATGTTGACAAAATTGACATTTTTACTCATTACAATAGTCCAATCAATCATTCTAAATGGATTTCATAAATTCAAGATATTCAAACGTGGATTGTCACAAACCTTAGTTGAGCCTTGGATTCTACCTCATTGGACATCTCCACTTCGGCAAAGAAGTTTCTTTTGGATCTCAAATTTGTCTTTAGCATAGGGGCTTTGAAAATGGTCAACTTCATGAGTTGCTTCGGTATGAGTGGATTTCGACGGGTCAAATTGTCGGACTTTGGTAGATCCTACTCGACGTCGAATGCCACATGGCTTCGACGAAAGGTGCTTCAGTAGGTCAACTGAGCTACGTGAGAGCCTAGGTGGCGAAACATAACAGGGTATATGATTTCAATCGAAATAAAAAAAATAATTTCTCTATTTTATTTTCTTGACGTAAAGGTAGATCATATAATTTGAATGTAGCATTCTTCCATCCTCTTGAACATAGTTTTTGAAGACTAGATAAATTATATTTTTTGACCAATATTTATATTCTCGTCTTAGATTGAGAGTCTAATTATCTATTTGATATTTATTTTATTTTATTTTTTTAATCTATGTCAAATCTCATAAAAAATCAGCTTTACTCAAAAATATTATGAAGTTCACAGCCACTCGGAAGCATTTTATTGTTCAGTGAATAAAGTGTGATGGAAGTATAAGTTCAATAACTAATGAAATATATTTGGGGAGTGATAGAGTGCAACGTATTAAAGTTCAGTGATCACTCAGAAGTATTTTAAAATTCACCTATTTATGAAATATGACGAGTTTGATAAAGTACAATGTATTCAATGATCACTTGAAAGTATTTTAAAATTGGGTAAATAGCACAGAACATCCCTACCTTTCAATACCATTGTGCAAAAAGTCCTTACCTTTCATTTTTTGACATTTTAACCTCTACCTTCCATTTTTCATTGCGCAAAAGGTCATTTTCAACTATTTTTTCAATAAAAGATGATTTTACCCTCATATTCAAATAAAACAAAAAAGAAAAAAAATGAATAACCAACTGTAACTATAGTCCTTAAGTTTTTAAAAAACTACAACGAAATCATAAATTTTCCACCACCACCACTTTCACAACCTACCAAACTGCCACATACAGATCCACATCGCACCACCTTTCGGTCACCACGCTAATCATAAATTCTCCACCACCACTACTTTTACAACCTACCAAGCTGCCACCTATAGATCACATAGCACCAAGTGAGGGCATATTAATAAATTCTCGGAGGTACCGTCCTCCTTTAACTGAAAAACAAAAAAAAAAGATCACATAGCACCACTTTTCGGCCACCACGCCCACTGGACTCCACCACCACCAACCTCGCTTCACTCCTCCACCGTCCTCCCCCACACGAATTTGAAG
>CAIGRT010100655.1:0-28776 GCA_903798405.1 Fraxinus platypoda | reverse complement strand
TGGGCCGAGCTTTTTTCGGCCCGAGCCGAGCCCGGCCAAAAAAAATGAGGCTCGGCCCGAGCTTTGGCTCGGAGGAACCGAGCCCGAGCCGAGCCCGGCTCGGGCTTTTTCCGAGCCGAGCCCGAGCCGTCCGAGCCCCCGAGCTTTTTTGCCACCGCTAGCCATGCTTCCAGTTCCAGGGCGACCCCACTGACAAGATATTTGTTTGTGCTCAATAAAACATATTTCATTAAATAATCAAACTTTGTACGATTAATGATGAATAATATTTGGTTTACAGCTAGGTCGAGGAGTGGGGGAAGAAATAAGAAATTTGATTATTTGGCATTATGTGCAAGTTGGCAAATAATGTCCCCATTGACAAGAAAATTAAAATTCATTAATTTATTTCAATTTATCACGTGATTAGAGGTAAATCCTAAATCCTTTTATTTATGAGTTACTATTAAAGCTTTTTTAGAAACAATTCAAATGGACATAGCCATCCGACTTAAAAATTCATCAATGGGGCTACTCGACCGAACATAAGTCCGGTCGTGCTAGGTTAGCGTAAAGTTCATCTTTAAAATTAACTTGTAAATTGAGATTGTCTCATGGGATTGCACGCAAAACTCAATAGTATCAAAGACCACTGCACAGTGCAGACCATGCTATGGTTTTAAGTAAGACAACAGGAGCTTGGTCGTACCTCAAATTTCTATAGACACCTCAGACTGGCATGCCAGAAATACCGACCGTGCCTCGACCCTGTCCAACCCAGACAAGCATGGCCAGACCATCCAGTTTTACACCAGTAGTGGTACTCCTTGTAGATGGCTCTGTTATTCACTCTGGAGTAGTCAAATTTCAGCTCATGTTATATAGTGAGTCTCGCTAGCTTCAATTGCCACAAAATCATATTCAACTGACGCTCATCAAATCGAAGAAATATTGTGAAGCATTTGTTGAATACAGTAAAAAAAAAAATGTTTAAAGTTACTGCTGAGGCCATTTGGCCCCATTTAGAACCTGCTTAAATAAGAATACTTGATTGCTTTTTTTTGGTCAAATGCTTAAATGCGAGTGACCCATTGCTTTCATTTAGAGAAGGCATATGCTAATGAGAATCAATCATGTGCTTTAAGATTATTCGGGAGAGAGAGAGGGAGTGACTACGTGATTATGCCAAATTAAAAATTAATAATTAAATAACAGCAAGTCACTTTTAATTATTTCTAAATGATTAATCAAACAATCCAATTTTTCTATGTTGAATTACCGCAGTTATATGAAAACAGTTATTACACACAGAATGATCATGGAGAAATCCCAACCGGATAAAAGCTACGGGCACTTTGCCAATCAAAAATCCACCATAAACGAATTTTGAACTTATAGTCCGTCAAACACGACTACCACTAGTACTTTCTGACCTCTTAACTGCAATTCCCACAACCATCCTAGATTGCATGCTCCTGCACTAACTCCCGACTTTATAAATTCGTTTATCTCCTGTGGATCAACGAAGAACTCCGCGTTCTCCAATAACTGAAACTCCAGTTACCTTCCCTTGATCTTCAAAAATCTGACAGATGTTTAAAAAGTAGCAGTTTGGTATTTGTATTATATGGATTTGATGTTTTCACCGCCAAAAATAAAATCAAAATCGAAGGTTGAAAGCTTATAGATGATTTTGATGAAGATGATATGAAGCAATATGTGTTTTCTCAATGTTCAACCTTCGAAAAAATCGTTTAAAGGCTTTCTGGTATTTATATTGTAGGTTTAGGATTGAATGGGCCGGACAAAAAACATAAAAAAAAAAGCGAATTAAAATTCTCCGAATGACCCTGTTGCTCGAGCGAAGGCAATGCAGTAGGCGGCGTGACAATGTTTCCGTTTCTATCGCTCGAGCAAAGTCAGGGCAACAATCTAGCAAAATTGTGGTGTCGTTTTTCCCTTCTTTCCATTCTCGAACCCTAAGCCTAATATAACTCAATTTATAATATTTGCAACTTACTCCTTGACTTTTACAACATACTAATTCTAGTCCTATTGGTTCACAGACTTGTCAATTACATTAAAAACCTAACAAACCTCCCCTTTGACATTCCGTGACAAAACTACAAATTTAAAGTCAAGGTAGTAAAAAACACAACAAAACAACAACTACTAAACCAACTGTCTTAGCTGAACTGTGCTTTTCCTTTGTCAAAACCTGCTTCCTGAAATAGACAACTCAAATACTCAGTGTAAAAGCAAGTGAAACAGAAAATAATAGAATCAATAAAAACATGATATCAACACTAGCTAGATTGAGACGTAACACTAATGTCAATCCAAATACCAACAAAAACATTAGCATCACAAAAATATCAAAAATTCAAACAACTAAGTAGATATGATATGAAATGCAATGCAATTAATAAATCTCATGCTATTTCACCTCAAAGGTTAAATGAAATGCAATTAATAAATCTCATGCTACTTCATCTCAAAGGTTAAAAATTCAAAATTTTCAAATCTTTAAAAATAATTTAAAAATACTTCAACAATCATTCATTTTCATTTTTCCCATTTTTGTCATAAATGACAAGGGACATATAATACCTCAAAAATGTATTTGTTAGCATGCACAAGTATAATCAATGGACAGTAATTCTTCCCACTAACGTAATTCAAGTTATCATGGAGTAAATTGTATAACTGACCCATATGCGTAAAGTGTCACTAATACTTCGTAAGTAGGACTCCAAACCTTAATTTTGTAAGAAAGGACACGTTAAACATCACTGCCAATTAGTATGTTCCTTTACTTATGAAAGTTAAACCATTTAAAACACTTTAGAACCTATAAAAAAAAGCTCATTTTATATGGATATTTTCTTTTCTCCCCCGACTTTGAGCATATTTTATTTTCACATCTTTCAATATTTTAAATTCATTATTATATTTCACATCTTAAGTGCAGGCTCTTCTCCATTAAGCGATTAAAATTACCCACATAGTGAGCTTTAGGTCGGTTAACCCAAGTCAGTTGACCATAAACACCAGATTATGATAAACCCCATAAGCTTAATTGTTCAAGTCAAATAAGCTTCAAAGAACATAAGATATTTGATTTTTTATTACCGGGGATATCCGTGAGCTTAGGTTTAATAAATAAGGTCAATTCATGTTCAAAGTCACCTTACTAACATGTGATTGCCATCACAAATCTCACACGCGGTAGAGTCCCACTAACAATATCATAGTGTGTGCAGTGCAGATGGTATATAAAGATACATATACTAAGTAATCCAAAATAACCTAAGCCAGCAATGAAAACTATGTCACAACTCATCGATTAAACTCATGCTTGATCACACCAAACAAATTCAAGTATATTATATGTTATGCCGTAAAAACAATTTCCCGCATTTTTATTTTTCAATGTTTTATTTTGTTTTGTTTTTATTTTAAGCATGAATGCACCAAGTACACATAAAAAAATGTCAAACACACAAAAAATAATAAATATGCATGAGTTCTCTCCTAGAAAACAAATAAACAAATATGATGTATGCATAATTCAATGTCACACAATGCTAAAGTACGAACATGCACCAAAGTACCTAATCAACAAGGTACATAAACACCAATAGCCGTCCTAAGGGATTCAAGCCTCAGACCATCTAATGGTTTGGTAAATAAGTCAGCTAATTGATTTTCTGTAGAGATGTGCTCAAGAGTTACAACACGAGTCTCTACCAGCTCTCAAATAAAATGATGTCGTATATCAAAAGTAAATACTAATAATTAGATTGAGTGATCTAGGGTTAACAATAAATGATCTAATTATTAGAGTTTGAATAATATATGTCCGATCAGGTCCCTATGGTAGCTCTATAAAGTATTGAGACTTAATTACAGTAATTATAATAATTTTGGGCTTAACTGTAATTACAATAAAGTTCTGGACTTAGTTGTAATTGCTATAAAAGTTGCAAACTTAATTATAATTGTAATTGAAGTTCTAGGACTGCACATGTAATTAAAGGTAAAATAATTGGATGCGGACTTTAGTTAAAACTTCTATTTGAATTTTAATTAAGACTTCTATTTGAAATTGAAATTATTATTGTACATGGATGGAAATATCTTTATCTCTATAAATAGAGACTAGATGGACATAGTGTTGGGTTTTGATACCCAATAAATCCGGGAGATGATGTAAAATCGATGTTGGATAAGTTATATCGACACCTTAGTGATGACTCGACCCGGAAACAACTTGGGACCACTAGAAGCAACTTAATCGAGTTAATGTTGCTCGTGGCCCAACACTCGTGNCCGAAAACAACTTAGGGCCACTCGAAGCAACTTAATTAGTTAATGTTGCTCGTGGCCCAACACTCGTGGATGGTCCAAGTTATTGGGTTGGATGGTGATTCAGTGGCCCAATTAATGTCTTGGCCCAATTGGTGTAATCTAATATTCATCATATATATATTTATTCTCTTGGTTAACCTAGGGTGGGTGATTTGTGAGGGTCTGAGAGGAAAAATCGACAATCCTCGGTGAAGAAAACATGCAGCCTTAAGGGAGAAAATCCGGCCAGCTTGGTGCTCCAAAAACCGGTTATATACTTTGTGTATTGGTCTCTTCCTTGTCTCCTTTGTGGTGCCCCATTTCCCTTGCCTTTGTGACTATAAATCACCACCACCAAGTGTACCATTTGTGGGTGAGAAAACTAGTGGCAACCAGAGTGTGAGAGTTGTGGGTCGAGCCGCTTCGTTGGGTGTCGATTGGTTGAAGACTGAGCCCGATTTCTTGGTGTGATTGGAGTCCAATAATTAACACATAGAAATCCTATAACAATAACAATACATAATTCCATAGTTTTTAAATTTGGAGAGAGAAAAAGATAAAATTATTTTCTTACTTTATTCAATTGTCCAGTCCAATAATTAGTTTCTTGATTTAATTAAAAAAATGAGCGAACCCACCGATGTAGTATTGACTTTGGACAATGAAGCATCAAGTTCTTAGAATTAAAAGCTGGAAGCTCTTGATCCAAGAAGCTGAAAGTTCGTAATTCAGAATTAATTCAGGAACTTACCATCAAATTTAGTGTTAGGGATTTTGGGGCTCCAATAACCTTTTACCAGGCTCAGAAAAAACACCAATCGACACCTCGCGACTCTGGTTCGACCCAAACCATTTATCCACTTCTTCAGCCTCTTTCTGCCCTCTTTGGTGGCTCTCTATTAGTACCCACAATGGACACTAGGTGGTGACTACAACGGAGAAGAAACAAGGTGAATAACAAGGTTGAATCTCACCAAGAAATCCACCACACCCGGTAGCCTCTCATCTCTCGGCTGCCCTCTCTCTCTCGTTTCTCTCCCTCTCTTGCAAGACACACACACACCACCACCACCCTAGACATGGTTGGAAGGGGGATGTATATAGGGCATTAGATCAGGTTACTCAATTTGGGCCAAGACAAGTGTAAATGGGCTAGCCACAAAACCTAAACTAATGGGCTAATATCAAAGCCACAACAAATGGGCCAACACATTAATCAAACCACCCAATGTACCAACATTAATCCACATCCAACTAATGCCATCCGAGAAATATAGGTCGTGTCCGAGTCGAGCCAAGTCTATGGTGACGATAAATAATCCGACAACTGTTTTTCATCATCGCCCGGATTTATTGGGTATCAAAAACCTAACATTTAGGTAAAGATTCAAATCCTTTATTCTTGATATAATATACAAGTGAACATCTAGACGATCATGTTTCTTGAGTTAAAGATTTTTTTTATATAAATTTTTGGGTAATTCTACTTCCGCATTCCAAAAGTTCAATCTTATTTATTTCCGTAATTGATTACATCTCATAGAACACTAGTTTGTTAAGCTGTGTCAGTCCGAAAGGTGTTTAAAACTGTCTGTAGGAAGTTATGACTGACTCACGAAACCTACCTGAAACGAATAATTGAGACAAATTGTTAAATTAACTAGGTTTTAGTATTTACAATGTTGAATGATTATGATGGATTTGAATGGTACTAAAACTGTAGTTGTAATGGGTAAAATGTATGTTAATTTGAAGAAGGATACATTGACAGGACCTGCATCCTATATATTTTTGCAGCTCAAAAGAGGCTCAAATCAGACTGACAATCTAAATGGATGAGAAGCAAAATTTAAATTGTGCCTAAGAAAGAAGTGTCAAAAATAGAGATAGAACTCAGCATTCTTGTTCAATTTTCAAGATATCATTCTATGATAGATATCACATAATTGACTTCAACTAAAGGATAATACACCATATACAGAAATATTATGAACTGAAGTGCATCAATTCCGATATCACCATATGCAACTGTAGAATTTCATCATATTCAGTCTCTCAATCCAGAGAGGAAGTTGCAATACGTACCAGTAGAGGGGGTAGAATTGGTCAGCTGAAAATATTCGAGACCTCTTAACAGTTACATCCACGGTCATCTCTGATTTTGCAGTCATGCTTGGTGAAAACGACCCATAGAGGCTGGCAAAACAAGCTTAATAGATAAGAGGGCAAAATAAGCATTTATATCAAACATTTTAAGAGTTTACTCAGATAGCTTATCAATAATGCAGTTGCATGCTCTCCTAAGCAGAACAGAGATAACACTTACCGACATAATCTTTTCTTCTGGTATGTGAAGCTAAACAGCTCTATATGATGTATGATTCTGAAAATGCGACAGTTTTACTTGTAAATGAATTACTCGAGGGAACTGACGTCCCGAAGCCAACAGATAAAAGTAGGCAGTCTTTAGTTCTGAGTAGTAGTAGTAATATATTTAGTGTCCAAAAACATGAGCTCGAGGAAAAAAGAAACAAAAAGTAATAATGTGCCATTTCAGATGGATTCAAGCTCAACAGAACACCACTGGCTATTCCCTAGAAACTACTTTTAAATGAGAAACTGAAATGCAGAAACAAAGAAAATTCTCCATGATTCCAAATATCAAGTAGCCTACCCCAACTAGTTGAATTCAGTCTTATCAAGAAATGCACCTTCCACTTTTCTAATAAATTTGCTTTTTGTTAGCAAGATAAGAAACACCAGAGAGATGGTTCATCTCGTCTACAAAGAAGAGCTATACAAAGTTCACAAGATACGTATGTGATTAGTCCCTGAATTAAAAATGATAAACCAATTGCTGCTGCATTCCTCAACAACTGCAAAAAATTTACAACACTAGGGAATTCTAACGTATGAAAGATCAGACAATGAAGACACCAGGATCAAACGTATGAAAGATCAGAAAATGATACCTGAATCAAACGATATAGCAGATCACGTTCCTCAAAATGTGCTCCCAGATCCAGGCAGAATTAACAGCAAAAGAAAGGACATGCTATCATCTCCTCTTTCTGTCTTAACAATATAACAAGCTAACGTAGTCCTAATAAAATTGGGGTCGGCTACATGAATTCTTTTTTCACCATGTCGTATAATCCACACGCGACATCCACTAAAGGTCCAACAAAACCAAACTTGTTGCAACTAAATCAAGCCACATTAATTTTGATCTACCTCTCCTTCAAATTTGTTGTACTGCAATCGCGACACTCTCATGAATGAGAGTTTCTTTTGATTTGGGAAAATATTTCACAATCATTCAAGTAGTCTTTCCCTTTATATCCTCAATTGGTATCATCTTGCTCGTTGGTGTTCCCCCCTAAATCTCATACTTGTGAGTGCTGCATCATAACAGCTGTACAAGTTATGAAAATGTCAGACAAGCATATTTCCTGCCACCATCTACTAAGGATCTTTCATTTACAATTAGCAAGCTTTACACTGTCAAGCTATCTGTCATTCGTTGTGTGGCTTGATTTCTCAATTCTAAAGCATATACCTGGTCTTACAGTGGGATATTACATATGGTAAACACCAAGGAAAAATAATTAAATATTATGAAGCTCTAATCATGAGATGAAGATGTGCAATAAGCAAGACCTCAAATCCAGAAAGTTGTGGCAAGAATTTAAGTGATTAAGATGACGAGATAGACAAGAAAATTCAGTTATGTATAGGTCATATGAATACTTTCTGAATAAATATTTTCCAGCACCCTTGGGTTAATGAAAACTCAACACTTATCCTAAAGCAATTTTAGTTAAAAGTTCCATCTCATCTCATTTACATTTCAGTTTTGATAACCTTTACAATTCAAAAAAAGAATATTCCACACGTGGGAGCCCTGAGCTTAGAGTAAACACTGATACCCAAATTAATTGATTTTTTATAGCAGAGTCGAGCTTATACAGTAGATCACGTGTGATTCTTATAAAAAGGCAAAAGATATTATAGAATGAACTAAGTACTCCTAATTCTCAAAATCAAGCAAAGATAATGACGGGCTTCAGAGTTAAATATTATTCACCTTTGTAAATCCCACCACAACCATTCTCCAAATAATCCAATTTCAGGACCAACATGAGATGTCCACTTCAGCCTTTAGGGGTTCACAGGTGCAATCACAATAAATGAAGACCCCAATAAAACAGGTACAACGAGGTCATGCGGTACATAGATGCTACTATACTTAGCATGTACAGAGATTCTAAGTATAACAGCTTCATAAAGGAAATTGCAAAAGTACAAGTAACTGATGCAAAAGCATTCACAAGATATTTGAAATCATTCATAGTGAGGTGGGGGGAAGAGAATAATATTGTTTCTGCATTTTTCTGAATAAGAATTTTAGTATTTCCATTATACATATTTGTTTGGTCACAGGGATAAAAAGCATTGGACAGAACAAATGAGACCTTGCTAAATATGCTAGAACCCCTCTAACTCATATTTGATACCGTAAGATCAGTTTTCACGGTTAAATTGCTCATTTTGCAAGTACTTCAAAACTCCATAAGCAACTGTACCAGCCACAAACAAAAACACTGTTGGAGTAAAAGAAGGGTAAAGATACTTCACAAAGAACTTATCCCATTCTTCTGGTAAAAAGCCTGCAAGTAGCAAATGGATATATCAGAATCTGCAAATTCACAGCACTAAAACGACATGCATCATATATATGCAATGCAAAATGACTTATATTTCTTTCCTTGTATTACAAGAAGATATAATCTCAGAAAAAGGATGTTTACTACAATTTTTAAGCTAAAATATCTTCAACATGAAGGAATTATTTATAACTGTAACATAGACAGTAGGCCAGTCACATGATTGAAACTATAGGTAAGCACAAAGCAGTGAGTTCTAGTCTCAAGTAATAATATGCTAATCTTCATGTTGCAAGTACTTCTAACATTAAGAATCACAAGAATTACGTTTACAGAGAGATAACAGGCCAGCCTGACATGGTTTTTCCAATGGAATTCTAGATAGTATAGATAGGGACAAATTATACTTACTGTTCCTTCCAAAAGTCATTATTTATCATGTTGTATCAATATCATGGTCAGGCAGCAAATAATATAATAATTATAATTTTTTACAGAAATTCCAAGCATATTGTGAAGCTCCAGTCTATCCTGCTTCAATTCTCATAGAATTGTTCAGTTGAGGCAGCGGTATTGAACCCGAAATTCCATTACATATTGATACAGCTGAGTTTGTCATATTGATTATGTCAGAAACAATATTATTACTTGGTACTAAATGTATGCAACATAATAGCTGTCTTAAAAGTAATTATAGAATGTAATCAGCATGACAGAATTTCTTAATGCTTCATCTGACGCTGCTCACAAGTAAACACAGAGCCACCTTGTTTAAAAGCTTAAAATTTTAGAGAACTGACGTATTAATTTATTAAAATTTGGAGCCCCTGTAGACCAGATTCCCTTTTTACATCGAATCCTTAACACCTGGACAGCTGCAAGAGTTTTATAAGCCAATGGACCTTTGGATCCTCCAATACTGTGTTAAACAATCCCGTCTAAAAGCTTAAGCTTAAGCCTTTAAATTTTGTCTTCGATAAACAAGCAAACGAGTCATTCTAACAACTATAAACAACAAAATACTGTGATGAATTTCAAAACGCATTAAAGGAAAGGCAAGTGACTACAATCAAACCCACCTGAGGCAGCAAGAACAATACCCTCGACAAGAATAATTGCGCCGAGTCCCAACCAAGCAAGAAGAAAAGCACCCTCATTCTTCCTCAGTTCTTCGCTCCTCGCTTCCTCTTGTGGAGTTGCAACAAACTTGGGTTTTTCCAGCGGTTCTCTACGAATTATGGAGGCCCTTTCTCTTTTTCCCTTCTGCTGTTTTCTCTTGGAAGAAGACACTGTGGACGATGCAGATGCAGATGCAGATACAGAGCCAAATCCAGAACCAGATGATAAATTGTTGGCTTTCTTGGGATTGGGAGGGGTTTGTTCTGTAGGTTGGTTTGAGGAGGAATCTTGTTCGGATTTGATAGAAAAATTAGCGGCTTTGGGATGGGAATGGGATGATGTGTGGAGGAGGAGATGGGATTTCTTGATGGTAAGAGATGAAGATGATGAGGGGTGGAGTATCATTAGCGCCATTTCCAGTTGGATTATTTATTTTACTCGCTACAATGGGAGAATAATATTTTGAAGAGAAGGGAAAATTTTAGAACTGGGATGGGATGATAAATTTTCATGGTGAATATATGTGTGACAACTAATTAAGCGCCAGCTTGAGCTCTATTTTTTGTCCAAAATATATTTTGAAATAATATTTTATTAAAAATTGTAATTAAAAAATAAGGAAAATATATGAATTTGCAGATAATATTATTTTATTGAAAAATGTGATTAAAAAATAAGAGAAAAAATATATTTTGAAAATAATGAGTACTTTACACGATCATGGAACCAATAGTTCAATTTTTAGCCCCTATTTGAGCCCCCTTTTCGTGGTAAAATGTATTAAATAGTGATTTTTTGAAAAATGTGTGATTAAAGGTAAAGAATTTTTTTTTTTGGAATATGTGTATAATTATTTTATGGGAGAATATGCAATTGAAAATGAGTTTTGAAATTTTTTAAAATTAAGATATTCTTATGATGACCAATTCTTAGTGAAGATTGGCATTTTATGAATGAGTAGTGCTATGTGTACACCTCATTTTTTACACAATATTTTACACCTCCCTCACATGGAGGAGGGCCCACGATTATTTTATTATGTGTGGGCCCCCCTTCATGTGAGGGAGGTGTAAAACATTGTGTAAAAAATTATGTACACATAACTTTATTCTTTATGAATTGATGCATGGTAGTCTCAACTTCTTGGTCATCTCAAGATTATAAATTTTAGATTCATTTTTTACTGATTATAAATCGTGTTCTTGACTATTTCACTCTCATTAACAGAATAACAGTAAATGGTGAAAAATTATATAAACTCAACCGGTGTATATTTCTTTTAGTGGTGAACATGAGTAATTCAATTCATATTTCTTGAAAACGAAATCAAACCATTTCCATTGAGAATTAAGAATCGGAATTCAACAGGATTAATGAAAATTATCGACAACATGATCTAGTAGCAAGGAATTTCACTTCTCATGCCCTCAATTTGATCTATAATTACTTATTAAACGGCCCCCCGGGGCATAGCTCAATGGTGCAAAAAACAGGTGTAAGGTAGTCTTAGTTGAGGTGGCAGTCGCAGTGTGAGGGTTCGATTCTTGTCTCTTACAATGAAATTAGACTTTTAGTGGGCACCAATATGACAGCTCTTGTACCCTGTCCAGACACATCCCGCAATTTACCTCATCTACAATGCTCTAGGGACGGGACGGTGAGGGACCTCAAGGTTGGGGTTCAACCTTTTTATAATTACTTATTAAACGTGATTGATTACATAGAATTGTATAATAATTAAACATATATATTTTTTACAATTTTCACGTAAGCAGTACGGCGTCGTTAGCCTCTCTCTCTCTCTCTCTCTCTCTCTCACACACACACACACACACACAGTCGCACACAAATAGACACAAAATCTCAGCTGCATTTCTCCACCACAATAATCTCTGTGCCATCAGAGCCATGCATATACATTCTCTACACTGTTCGATCATATCATATAAATAAACCCCTGGAATCATCCTACCATTAATGGATTTCAATTCCCAAAAAAACCCCAAATTTTCAAACTCCAATTCCTCTCGTCTACTTCACCTTTTCCTTCCCATCCTTTCATGGCCCTTCTTCTTTACCCATGTGTTTTTACTGTTTCGAATTCACGAAACATCACATTTTCCCCTCCTAGGGCTCGCCTTAAATTTTCTGCCTCCGCCGTGAAATGTAGTGTAAAATCCGGCGAGGCGGAGAACACGAGTGCCGCAATTGTATGGTACAAGTATGATCTTCGCGTCGATGATCACTCCGGCATTATTGCTGCTGCCTCCCAGTATCGCAAAGTTGTTCCTGTTTATGTCTTTGATCACCGCATCGTCTCCAGTAAATCAATTCTCTCTTCTACTTAAATTGCATTATGTGACCCAAGGACGCTTGCACTGTCACAAACATACGTCATTGGGTATATTTGTGGCAATGCACGCGCTTGAACAATTCTCTATATTTGGAAAAAGGAAATCAGTTTTGAATATTCTGCCGGTCGCAGAGTAGAATGATCTTCTCTTTGTCTGTCTCAGGAAACGTTAATTACTTCATATAATATTGTCTTTGGATCTAATGTTTGATGAAACGGTATTGTTTTAGAATACGATGTTTGAGTTGGAATAATGATTCTCAGCAATATTAATCAGTGAATTAAGAATAAAATTAAGGCAGCAATGGCCAAGGAATTTATATACAATGCAATAAGAATAAAAGAGCCAATTAAGGATTGTTCTAGAATTCACAGCTAGAGCAATCTCCTTGAATCATGGAGTGAGGCTGAATTCCACTAGTAACAGAAATTAGGTGCAACAGAATCTAATAAGAAGAGGAGGACAATAGGCGGATCTGCTGATGATGCTGTGAGCTAAGGATATGCTTATCTGATTGATAGGCTGAAGATCAACTTATCTCAATACCCCCCTTCAAGCTGGATGGTACCATTGTAACTCCAAGCTTGTCTTTTAAAAAATTGAATCTGGAGTGAGATAAGCCTTTGGTCAGTAGGTCCGCAACTTGGTCTGAAGAAGGAATGTATTTCACTTCTAATTTCTTCTCAAGCACTTTGTCCCTGACAAAGTGAATGTTCAGCTCGATATGTTTTGTTCGAGCATGATACACATGATTTGTTGCTAGTGCTCCAGCACCCATATTGTCACACCACAAAATTGGAATTGAAGTTTGTGGTAGCCCAAGTTCTTTGAAGAGTGACTGAGCCCACGAAATTTCTGCTGCCCCAGCTGCCAGGGCTCTATATTCTGCTTTCGTGCTTGATCGAGCAACCACATGTTGCTTCTTGGATGACCATGCTATCAAGTTATCTCCCAAATAGATGCAATATCCAGCTGTGGATCTTCTGTCATCTGGACAGGAAGCCCAGTCCGCATCTGTGTATCCATTTAAGGTCAGGCTGTCGCTCCTTTGTATCCACAGCCCTTGATTGATGGTTCTTTTTAGGTATCTTAGCACGCTTTTAACTGCCTGCTAGTGTGTTGATGTTGGTGACTGCAGAAATTGGCTCAGTTTGTTGACGGAAAAGGTGATATCTGGCCTTGTATGTGTTAGGTACTGCAACCCCCCTACTGCACTTCTGTAAATTGAGGGATCTCTTAACGCTTCTCCATCCGTTTTTGACATGGTTTTACCTGTGGTGATTGGTGTTGGACAAGGCTTTATATTTTGAAGCTCAAATTTCTTTAGCAGCTCAACAATATACCTTGTTTGTGTAAGATGAATCCCTGACTCATGCCAACAGACTTCTATTCCCAGGAAGTGATGAAGCTGTCCCATGTCTTTGAGTGCGAACTTTTGATTCTGTTCATCTATAAACCATTGCAGCAGCCCTTTGTCATTCCTTGTTATCACTATGTCATCAACGTAAATGAGGGCAAAAATAATCTGAGTTTCATTTTTGAAATAGAACAGAGATGTATCAGCCTTTGATTGTTGAAACTTCCAGCTCATCAGTGTAGTTTTCAGCTTGCCGTGCCGGCTCTGGGTGCTTGCTTTAGTCCATAGAGTGCTTTCTCTAGTTTGCAAACATGAGATGGTTTTGAGCTGTCTATGAAGCCTTCAGGTTGGTTCATGTACACAGTTTCTTCAAGTTCTCCATTTAAAAAGGCATTGTTGATGTCAACTTGTCTGATGTTCCATCCTTTGGAGTTTGTAAAAGTGAGGATAATCTATAGTGTAGATAGCTTGATTACTGGACTGAAAGTTTCGTAGAAATCAATCCCAGGGGTCTGATGAAATCCCTTAGCCACCAACCTTACTTTGAACCTTTGAACCGAACCATCCGAGTTATGTTTTACTCTGAAAACCCATCTGTTTCCAACTATGTTATATGATGGCGATGGAGGTACAAGTTTCCAGGTTTTATTTCTTACCAATGCTTTGAATTCTTCCTCCATAGTAGCCCTCCAGTCTTCATTCATCAGTGCTTCAGCAACGTTTTTGGGTTCTGTTTGTTTGAGCTCATATTCAGTGGACTGGCCAGTATATACCTTTGGTTTGAATACCCCAACTTTTCCTCTGGTAACCATGGGATGATGTGGTTGATCAATTGTCTTTTGCTTGTGCCTTTGCCTCAACTCATTAGGAACTGACTGTTGGTTATCAGTGTGATCAATGATATTGTTACCTGGTTCAATTATTTCATGGTTTTGGTTCAGTTCAACTTCAGTCTCCTCACAGCAATTGTTAGTATCACTGATTTGCTCTTCAGCACTTTCATTTTCACTACTTAAGCTTGGATGCAGGCAATGCATACCTTGGGTTGCATCAAGATGAGTTATATCAGCAAGATTAGGAGGTGAGACTAAGTTATCTGGAGGAACTGAATTGCTGAGTTGATGAGGAAAGTGAAAGCAAGACACTACTGAGGTAGATGAATCAGGATTTGACTTTTGTTGTGTATTGAATAAGGATTCAAAAGGGAATTCAGACTCATTGAAAACTACATGCCTTGAGGTGTAAATTCTTCCGGTTAAGCTCAGACATTGGTAGCCTTTGTGAGACTCGCTATACCCAATAAAGACACATTTGGTTGAGTGAAAACTTAGCTTGTGTGCTTGATAAGGTCTCAGGTAGGGATAACAGGCACACCCGAAGGTTTTGAGTGCTTTGTAGTCCACTTCTTTGTTGTGTAAGACCTGAGAAGTGGATTGCATTTGAAGAATGGGAGTAGGCATTCTATTTATGAGGTAAGTTGCTGTTTGGAAAGACTCTCACCAGTATTTCAGAGTCATTTTGGCATGAGCTAAGAGGGTCAGCCCTGTTTCGGTTATATGTCTGTGTTTCCTTTCAACTTTTCCATTTTGAGCTGAAGTGTGAGGGCAAGAATGTCTGAAATCGATTCCACTTTGTTTAACAAGGTTTGCAAAGCTCCTATACTCTCCTCCCCAATCTGATTGCAGAATTTTTATCTCTCTCTCAAATTTGTTTTCAACTAATCTTTTGAATTGAGTAAAGATGTTGAGGGCTTCAGATTTTTGTTTCATAGGATATATCCAGGTGTAACGGCTGAAGTCATCTAGGAATGCAATGTAATAGTTAAAACCAGATGTTGAATGAATGGGAGTTTGTCCCCAAACATCAGTGTAGATCAGTTCTAAAGGAAGTTTAGCATGTGAAGTGGATAAAGTGAATGGTAAGATATGAGCCTTTCCGAATTGACAGGCATTGCAGAAAGGCATTGTTTAATTGATTTTCACCTCTTGATTACAAATTTTAAGCACTTGAGTTACTACTTGACTGGACGGATGTCCAAGTCTTCTATGCCATACATTAACTTGGGAATTTTGACTAACTCATTTGAACAGGACTCTTGACAGAAAAAACAACACTACAGGAGTTATTTGAGGAAGCAGACTTCTGATATAGGGATTCAGTGTTTGGGTGAGGAAGCTCCAGCTGATATAACTCTCCTTTAAGCCTCCCTTGAAGCATTACTTGCCTCGTTTGCTTGTCCTTAACAAAACAACAATTCGAGTGAAATTCAACATAGACATAATTATCAGTTGTCAGTTGAGAAATACTTATTAGGTTCTTTTTAATTTTAGGCACATGAAGTAGTTTCTTCAGCACAAGTGGTTTGCCAGTTAAGGTAATCAACTGATTACTGCCACTATGTGATATGTGCAATCTGTTTCCATTACCAAATGCAATTTTTTCCTTACCAGAGTATTCATTTGCTGAATTCAGATTTTCCATCTCTGGAGTAACATGATGACTTGCTCCTGTGTTTGCGAACCAAGCAGGTTAACTTACGATACTGGGAGATGCCACGAAGGCTGAAGGTGATGAGTTGTGGTTGTTTCTTTGGTATGGTGGTTTTCCTGTATAGCGTTCATCATATCTGAAATGACACACATTCGCCTTGTGTCCAATCTTTCCACAGACTTGGCAGATAGTTTTGTTACTGCTGTTGAAGCCATTGGAGTTGAAGTTGTTGAAGCCATTACCTCTATACCTTCCTCTTCTTCCTCCTCTGCTGAACGTTCCTCCATTATTTGGCCTGTAGACTCTTTGATAGCTGCTGTTTGCTCCTGGTTTTTGAGTGAAGTTAATTGATGTGTGATTGGGGTTGATATCTCCCATTTCATTCCCGAGTGCATTGAGATGTTCAAGCCTACTTTCGAAGGTCATAAGTGTTGATTGAAGTTCTCCCCAAGATATGAAATCCTTGCTATTGATTTGAACCACAATAGGTGTGTATTCTTCATCCAAACCAGCTAGGACTTGAGTTACAATACCTGAGTGATGGATGACTTTTCCAGCAATCTCAAGATTATCTGCCAGAAGTTTAACTTTTTTATGTATTGATCGACGCTCAAGGTTCCTTTCCTTGACTTCTGAAGTTCTACAGTGAGAAAGGTAATCCGGGATTTGTTTTGGATTCCATAGCTCTCTTTTACTGCAGTCCACAGCTTGCTGGAGTTGCTGCAACCCATTACCTTCATGGCTATGTCTGGGGTCATAGATGAGTAGAGCCAGCCCATTAGCAGCTGGTCTGTTGACCTCCATTGATCATATTCAGAATTTCTCTTCATTTCAATTGTCACGCCTGCATCACCAGTGATCTGGGTGCTGATGAATTCTGGAGGACACTCCTTTGTCCCCAGAATATACCCTTCCAGGTTATGTCCTCTTATAATAGGGAGGATCATATTTTGCCATAGTAAGAAGTTGTTTTTGTCAAGCTTGACATATAAGGTTTGAGTGAAATAGACACCGGTTTGGGAGAAATTGTGGCTTCCCTGCACTGGAGGCATCATTGTGCTTGATTCAGCAGTAGCAGGGAAGTTGGAATTAATGCTGAGTGCTGGATTATTGGCGTTTGCCATTTGTGCTCTGATACCAAGTTGGAATAATGATTCTCAGCAATATTAATCAGTGAATTAAGAATAAAATTAAGGCAGCAATGGTCAAGGAATTTATATACAATGCAATAAGAATAAAAGAGCCGATTAAGGATTGTTCTAGAATTCACAGCTGGAGCAATCTCCTTGAATCATGGAGTGAGGCTGAATTCCACTAGTAACAGAAATTAGGTGCAACAAAATCTGATAAGAAGAGGAGGAGAATAGGCGGATCTGCTGATGATGCTGTGAGCTGAGGATATGCTTATCTGATTGATAGGCTGAAGATCAACTTATCTCAACAGTTTGACACTAAATACAATTTTGAGGATTATTAAACCGAGGATTTGCCAGAGCAGTTATCATCCTAGGAGAAAATGTTGCAAAAATTTCAGCATTGTTACCATTGATCGATCATAAATCATGAGTCAGAATGTTGAAAAAGATTGCAGTGGGAGAATATATATAAAGCAGTATTGCCTTGGTTTAACTTTTACTACCACTAGAAGGTAGAAAATCCAGCCTAACAATTGGAGGATCACTTATAAGCAAGCAACAAGATTGAACAAGAAAAGAGGGCTTGTGAATTGCTGCAGTTCTTCAACACCATCGACTCTGATCAGGAGTCTGTAATGTAGCGAAAAATGCTGAGAAAATGATATAAGTTATGCAAAAATGTGTATCCAATATGTGAGTGCACGCAGATTTCATGAATCGTTGATAGAGAGATTTTGACTTGGTTAGCAGTTATGCAAAAATACATATCCCATATTTGGCTTGCTCAACATTTAGCTGAAATCTTGTCTCACTTGAAGTGGTTGACCACTAATAATTAAAAAAAAAAAAAAAAGATGTTTACTATTTGACTAGAAATGTGAGCGTTTCATGACTTTATGACATGCTCCTATTGAGATACTTTCTGTGATGATTAGAAACTACCAGATATCTATAGCGAAAATTAAGAAAAATGTTTTATTGCACATTACATGTGAGATGAAGCTCGTATTTGTTGAGGTGAGAATTTGTGCAATTTGATGACAGTTCCAATGATCTCACAATGTGTTGTTGTTTTCATACTTGGTGCAGGATTTTCAGATGAAATGCTCGAACTGCTTCTTTTTGCTTTGGAAGATTTAAGGAAGTTGCTGAAGGAGAAGGGATCCAATCTGATGATCAAGTTTGGGAGTGCAGAACGAGTCATTGGACAACTTGTCGAGGAGGTGGTTAAATACATTGTTTCTCTCATTCTAATATGATATTGTATATAAACTGGGCAGGAATGAGGAGAAATTTCAAGGGCATTCTACTTATTTTGTTATGCTCATCACCAAGGACTATGACAGGTCAACGCTAGCAGCATCTTCGTAGAAGAGGAGGTGGAGTATGAGTTGTGCAGAATGCTAGATAGTGTTAAAGAGACCTTGTCAACTGAATCTTTTGAAGGGAGAAACCCTGAAATTGTGAAGTGGAGCACTCCATTTTATGATGTCAAGGTTTCATCCTCGTCCTTTTTCGATCCCACCATACTTTTTAGTAATGAGATGAGTTTATATGCATGATTATTTTTAGTTGTTATTGAACGTTTTAATAACTTCATTGTTTATTTATTTTTGCATAGAGTTTGGAGGATCTACCATCTTCATATAATGACTTCAAAAAGCTAAAGTTTCCTATTGTTTCTACCCCTTTGACACCAACATTACCTGGCCCTCCGATGGATTTGTTCTGGGGTAAGTGAATACTACACCTGTACACGTTTCCACCTTTTTTTCAATTAAATCAGTTTTCTGATTTTGGCAACTGAATATAATGTCGTCTATGCATATTAGGTGATCTGCCAATGCTGGATGATTTGAAGAAATATATAGATGAAAGTTCTAATGTTGGCAACTTGAAAAAAGAATGGATTTCATTAAAGAAGTTTTCTGCTCAAAGTGTGCTACAAGGAAAGAAATTAAACAAGTTGGGGAAAGCAGAAATAAAAGAAAGAAATCTAGAAAGTTCCAGCTACAAAACTAAACAGCGGAGACCAGAAAAATCAGCATTTGTAACTAGTCAAGGGAACTTGGTGGGAGGTGGGGCAAGTCTAGTATTGAATGCTTTGGCTGCATATTTACGATACCTAGAGGGGACTGCTCGAGATGAATGGCAGGAGTACGTCTCTCTCCTTGATCAGGGGCTTGAATTTACATTTCTACTCATCATAAATTTTAATTCATATGAACTCATTTATGACTGCTTTAGCATCCTCTCTCTCTCTCTCTCTCTCTCTCTCTCTCAGCATGGAGTTATTTTACGAAAATGAATCATAAGGTCAATTATAATGTGAAAATTTATTTTAGATAATCAGTGCCTGTAGTTGTAGTTACAAAGCATCTTCTTTATGTCATTGACACCCGTCTCTTTGCTTCATTGACACTTTATTAAGAAGTTGCTGTTGCATCAAACTGTAAAATTGGGTTAGTGAATGATGTAGACAATTCTAGCCTGTGTAATACCCTAATCATGAGGACCACAAACAATTTCATTTGAATTTCATATTTCTTCGTCACATTTCACTCATGCAGCACTCATACATCCAATGCAAACTCTATCTTTTCAATTTTTTGTGTGAGAGCAGTGAATGCTAAAATTGAATTTGCTAAACTATTTTCATATTTTAATATTGAAATGGAAAATAAAAAATGAGCAAGTTGAGTTCCAGATGGTCAGGGTTTTGGCATTGTTTCATTAATATTTCAATTTCGGAAAATTGAACCTCTAACAGCTTTTATTGGTTTCCAGTAAAACCACATTCATGATTCAGTGATTGAAAATATGTACTGCTTTTGTTAGTTTATTATGGCAAGTCATGTATGCTCTTCTTATCTTGTGCCTATGAGATTTGGGAAGTTATTATATATTAGAAACTTCAGAAACTAATTAGTTCCATAAGTTATATTATTATGTGCTTAGAGTATATCACAACTTATTTGCAGGGTACATGACAAGCAACGTGAAGCTGAAAGTCGCGAGGGAGCTTCATTTCGTGCCCTTTTTGGTTCTGCACTTCTTCTTGGTATTATTTCCACACGTAGAGTGTATTATGAAGCCATTAAATATGAAACAGACCGAAATGGTGGATTCTTATCACCATTCGGATATTCGACAACCACCGCTGCTGCAGCAATTGATACTGTTTCTTCCATGGAGGTACTAATTGTTCCATAAATTGATTGTGATGAATTGTTGTTTTTCTCCATTGGCATACTCACTCAAGTACTTGTATTGGTTTATGACAAATTGTTTAACTGGCATCTTCTGACTCGCATTTGATTCTTTTGGTAGTGGTATCGGCTTTTGACTTTAAAAGTCCAAATAAGGAAGGGAGACTATTACTCAGTTAGAACATGGAGATGGAATGGTCATATAGTCCAAGTTAGTATTTGAAATTGCATCATCCACGTGTCCATTCATAGGTTTGCTTTGCTAGCTGCCAAGTTTAATGCTAAATTACTTTAGAATGGATTTCACATTCTCAGTATACAGTTGCTGGTCGTGAAGGTCCTCCTATACTTCTTGTACATGGTTTTGGTGCTTTTTTGGAGCATTACAGAGATAATGTAAATCCCATAGCTGAAGCAGGGAATAGAGTTTGGGCAATCACGTTACTTGGCTTTGGCAAATCAGAAAAACCCAATATACTGTACACGGAACTTCTGTGGGCTGAACTTCTCAGAGATTTCATAATTGAAGTTATTGGGGAGCCTGTACACCTCGTTGGGAACTCAATTGGTGGTAATGAAAGGACCCTCCAATCCTATTTGTATGCCTAAAAAAGGAATACTTTAAATAAATAGATAAATAATATGACTTCTCAGGGAAAAAAATTCTACTTCGAAATGAATGTCCTTGGAATTATCTCTTTGACAGTCAGTCCTTTATTTGTAGGCTATTTTGTTGCTATTCTTGCTGGCCTTTGGCCAGCTTTAGCCAAATCTGTGGTCCTTATCAACGGTGCTGGCGAGATCATTCCTGGATATTCCACTCTACGTTACTTGAAAGTAAGGAAAATTTGAACTTATATCAACCCATCGTCTCCCTCAGTTTCCTTGTGTGGTGGTGGTGCACATGATGTGTTTGCCTAGTTGTTTAGGTGCTGTTTCTATTTGAGGCTGCCTGCATGATCTGTCTGCTGCTGTTTAAGTCTGACTATCAGATATGCATCCCAACCCATGTTTGCGTCGCCTATTGTAATGCAAAATTTCCTTGCATAATTTTAGCTTGTTAAATTTTTCAGGATAGGCGAACTTCAGGAGCGGCATGGTTGGGTGCTAGACTACTTTTGGTCTACTTGAGGTTTAATATCAGGAATATACTTAAGAGTTTTTATCCAACTGTAAGGCTTGACCTGTTTCATTTTTGTTTCTTTTCATCACATCATACTTATTCCTAAGGTGATGTAATGCAGAAAACAGATCGAGCCGATGATAAGCTTATACATGAGATGCTTAGAGCAGTATCCTTCTTTATTTCTATCTTGTAAAAAATTAGTCCCGCCGTTCGTTATTCCTCTCTAAACTTTTTTATTAAAAATGACTAAATATAATGGTAGCAATGTTTTCTCATTACATACGCACACCCTTAACTAATTTTTAGTCCTATGATCCTGGTGTGACTGTTGTTTTGGAAAGCATCTTCAGCTTTGATCTCTCGCTTCCCCTAAATTATCTTTTGAAGGAATTTGGGAAGATACTTGTAATACAGGTGTTTTATCTCCCACTTATAATCAGTCAAGGGCCTTTATCGGTGTGGATTTCATCCTTTCAAAATGTAAATTGTAAATTTTGTTGTAATAGGGAATGAAGGACCCACTTTGTGATTCTAAGACAAAGTTAGCTATGCTTAGAGAGCATTGCAGAGGAATAGTAACAAAAGAAATAGATGCTGGTAATTTTATCGCGCTCTTGTTTGCTATGGTTGATTTTGTAGTTCTATTCTCCAGAATGTTACGTATGCTTCCTTACCCTGGTGTTATTTTGTCAGGCCATTGCCCTCACGATGAGCAGCCAAATGAAGTGAATTCTATCATTGTACAATGGGTAGTCTCTATTGAGAGTGAAGTATCTCCTGTTGCCTCATCACAGTAAAACAAATGCAGAAGCAAAAGTATGGTAGCACAATTTTGACTCTCTCAAAATTTCTTATACTTATCTTGCCAACTTTGGGTATTTCACTCGCTATTTTACAAGCCACATCCCACACCACAAAAAGAAGAAAATAAAAACACTTATTTTTGTGACGTATCTGTTCTTAGGATTTAATACCGGAAGCCTGGCACTTCCTATCACAGGATTGTAACAGAAGTGTAACAGATCAGATTTGGATTCATTCGAAATAGCTGTTCCTTAGAGTCAGGAAACAGTTTCAAACTGATTTATATTCTAGGATTTCAAACATGTGTTGTTATCTTGTATGTGTATATAACTGCAACAAATGTATATGCAAAATCAGAGTTGATTTCCTCAATCTGATATGGTATCAGAGCTCTAAGCCGATCCATTTTTATTTATTTATTTTTTTTTTTCCGGTTCTTCAGCACTCATGGCTACTGAGTCTAACTCTGCAACCGTCCTCGCCACCAATGAGGCACACAAAACTCTCATCAGCATCAACGTTGCTGCTCAAGCCCCTCTCAAACTCACCTCTACCAATTACCTCTCCTGGAAATTGCAGTTCCAAACCCTCTTCATTGGCTATGACCTTCTTGGCTACATTGATGGCTCCAAACCAAGTCCACCAGCCACCTTGACCCAAGAAAATACCATCGTACCCAATCCTAGTTACACTCTCTGGAACCGACAGGATCAACTGATCCTCAACGCTGTTATTGGCTCCATTTCACCCACCATTATTCCTTTCATAGCTCAAGCCAAAACCTCTAAACAAGCTTGGACAATTCTAGAAAACACCTATGCTAAACCCTCTCGTGGCCGCATCAAACAAATCAAAAACCAACTCAAAAACACCACCAAAGGCTCCCTCAGCATCACTGAGTTTCTGCAGACTGTCAAAACCCGAGCAGATGATCTTGCGCTTCTTGGCGCCCCAATAGATGATGAAGAAATCACAGACAAAATTCTCGATGGTCTCGGTGATGAATACAAAGAATTAGTCCGTGCCGTCCAAGCAAGAGACACCTCTATCACCTTTGAAGAACTTCACGAAAAACTCCTCAATTTTGAAGCCTCCCTTGAAAGCATCCCACCTGCGCAGCACCATTTTCCAGCTAGTGCAAATCCTACATACAGAACCAACACCAGATATTGGCGTCCTTCTCCACCATCAAGCACTACCCCCACCAACTGGCGCCAATCCTTCAACTCCACCAACCGCCCACCTGCTGCAACAACTACAGGACCCCCATCATCACAGGGCAGTAGAAAAATGGTGTCAAAGAAGTCTTCATAAGATTCAAAGCCATTGTAGAAAAATACTTCAATTCAACCATCAAAACACTCTATTCTGACAATGGTGGTGAGTACATTTCCTTAGCTAATTTTCTTTCCACAAATGGTATCTCTCATCTCACCACCCCCCCTCACACACCTGAACACAATGGTTACTCCGAAAGGAGGCACCTTCATATCGCAGAAACCGGTCTTGCCCTCCTCACTCATGCTTCTTTACCCCTCTCTTACTGGACTTATGCCTTTGCCACAGTCGTCTATCTCATCAATAGAATGCCCACTCCCACATTAAATCTCTCCAGTCCCTACCAAAAAATATTTCTAACAGCCCCAAACTACTCGAAATTACGGGTCTTTGGTTGCTTATGCTACCCTTGGCTCAGACCTTACACATTGCACAAACTTGAATCACGGTCCAAGCCATGTGTTTTCCTTGGGTACTCTCTCACTCAAAGTGCATACTACTGCCTTGACACTTCAACCTTCAAAATTTATATCTCAAGACATGTCAAATTTGTTGAATCTCAGTTTCCCTACTCTTCATTGTCTAGTCCGTCTCCCAATCCTCACCCCAACCCCATAGCTACTTGGATTCCTGCACCAATTCAAGTTCTCTCACCCTCTTCCCAGCCGCCACTCAATATACCATCTGAAGTCATCGTCTCTCAGCAACCTGTAAGTGCTTCTCCAACACACACTCCAGTACAGGTTCCATCCACCAACACAAACCAGTCCACCCGCTCACACTCACCTTCCTTGGATTCCTCAACCAACCTACCACTACATATCCCAACGTCACCTCCTCCTAACCCACCCGAAACTCATCCCCTTCCAACTCACACAATGACCACCCGAGCGAAGAACAACATTCACAAACCCATAACTAAAATGAACCTCCATACCCAACTCTCAAAATCAAATGACCTTGAACCAACCACAGTGTCTATTGCCCTTAAAGATCCAAAGTGGCGTAAAGCCATGTCTGATGAGTGTGATGCTTTAGTTAGAAACGGAACATGGGAACTTGTCCCACCTGATTCCACACAGAATATAGTTGGGTGTAAATGGATTTTTCGAATTAAACGTAACTCTGATGGCTCTATTGACAGGTTCAAAGCACGTTTGGTTGCAAAAGGATTTCATCAACGACCAGGCATCGATTATCTAGACACTTTCAGCCCTGTTGTAAAACCAACAACAGTTCGTGTTGTCCTCAGCCTTGCCGTATCTCGGGGCTGGTCCTTACGCCAACTTGATGTCAACAACGCCTTCCTCCAAGGTCACCTCTCTGAGAATGTCTACATGCAACAGCCACCAGGCTTTGTTGATCAAGATCATCCATCTTATGTCTGCAAACTTCGAAAGGCCATCTATGGCCTCAAACAAGCACCGAGAGCATGGTATCATGAACTTCGCACTTTCCTTATTTCCTCTGGCTTCAAAAATTCTCATGCAGATACTTCACTATTTGTTCTTACTACTACTGGCCATAAAATGTATGTACTTGTATATGTGGATGACTTAATAGTCACTGGAGACAACACTCAGATGATCAATTCCTTTGTGGATGTTCTTGCCCATCGATTTTCAATTAAGGATCTTGGACAGCTATCTTATTTTTTGGGTGTGGAGGTAGTCCCAAATCAGCAAGGTATTCTATTATCTCAAAGGCGTTACATTTTGGATATTTTGGCTAGAACTAATATGACTGGTGCAAAACCTGTGCTCACTCCAATTCCAACTAATCCTCCTATGTTAAAATCCGGCTCTGCTTTGTCTGATCCTACCAAGTACAGAGCAGTTGTTGGCAGCCTTCAATATCTCTTGATTACAAGACCGGACCTTGCGTTTGCGGTCAACAAGCTCTCTCAATACATGCACACTCCAACAACTGACCATTGGAACTTTGTTAAACGCCTCTTACGCTATCTATGTGGAACTATTAATGAAGGCATCCAAATACATCGTCGATCCCCATTGAATCTACATGCCTATTCAGACGCAGACTGGGCAGGTGACAAAAATGATTTTTCATCAACCAGTGCTTACTTCATCTATCTTGGTTGCAATCCAGTCTCCTGGAGTTCTAAGAAGCAGAAAACTGTTGCAAGGTCTTCCACTGAAGCTGAATACAGATCAGTAGCTAATGCAGCTGCTGAGCTCAACTGGCTATGCTATCTCCTGACTGATCTCGGTGTTCAACTGCCTTGCTGTCCCGTTTTATATTGTGATAATGTAGGTGCTACCCAACTCTGCTCCAATCCCGTGTTCCACTCCAGAATGAAACATGTTGCCATAGATTTTCACTTCATCAGGGACCAAGTACAAAATGGTGTCCTTCGAGTAGCTCATGTATCCTCAGCAGATCAACTTGCAGATGCACTCACCAAACCTCTTCACAATGTTCGTTTTCTGCATCTCAAATCCAAGATTGGATTTCTATCTCGAGCTCCATCTTGAGGGGGCATATCACAGGATTGTAACAGAAGTGTAACAGATCAGATTTGGATTCATTCGAAATAGCTGTTCCTTAGAGTCAGGAAACAGTTTCAAACTGATTTATATTCTAGGATTTCAAACATGTGTTGTTATCTTGTATGTGTATATAACTGCAACAAATGTATATGCAAAATCAGAGTTGATTTCCTCAATCTGATACTTCCAAGCTGTTGGGGACACATAATCACTGTTAGTAACAGAAAGGCAATGAGAAATTTAATTGGCAAATGACATTATTTCCAGGCAGAGGACCAAGAAACTTAACAGGATTTCAGTGCTATTAATCATCGCAGGGTGGTAGTAGAGCGCCACACAATCATTACCGACAAAAGCACTGGTTTTCATGGCTGCAAGTTGAGCGAACAAATGGTTGGAACTGACATTCTATGCCTTAGGCACATTTTCAAAAAACAAATTTTGTGACATAACCATATACATGTTCTTCCCTCTATCAAAAAAAAAATATACATGTTCTTCCCAATCTTCAAGCGTTTACAATTAAACTTCAACTCGTTATTTGATGCCTTGAAATCTACGGAGTATGTTGTGGTACTCAATAGTGGAAGTTAGGATAATGGGTCGAGTTGAGCGTTCGGCTCGCCCACCAATGGGCTTGCTCGACCCACCATGCGAGTTGTCACTTGCGACTCCTTTTCTTTTCTTTGGGAATTTGAACTGAAAAATTGCATTTTCACTCCTCGAAGTATAATGAAAATGTAAATTTGTAAGGAAATGGTAAACATAAAAAAACATATTTCATCAAAAGCTTTATAAAGTTGTAAAAACACTGCTCCTTTATCCATACTTAGGATAAGCTATAAATGTAGGTGGAGTTAAAATTGTATACGAATGAATATTTCTTATACAATTTTTTTATAATAAATAAATGAAATAAATAATATATAATAATAACTAAAGAAATGAAATATATTTACATATCCACCTTAGTAGTATACAAGTGTACATCTTAAAAGATGTTGGAAGGCCACTTCCATTTTCTTGAAGCCGTTGTAGATACAAACATGTGTTTCTATTTGAGTTATAATATAGCCTAAGCCACGTGATACATCTCGATCGCATGGTACATCCCGACCATAATTATATTCTTTCCTTATTCGTTTCGATTCTATCCATTCTCGTTAAAAACAAATAAAATACACAATTAATATTTTGGTAAGATGTACTATAAGTCTATTAATTACTGACGATCGCAAGGCTCTTCCTTTCATCTCAAGTCATGCCCTTGTAATTGCTTGGGTAGTACCCTTACGATCGCAAGGCTCTTCCTTTTTAACATTTTCATCTCGGTCTCTCAATTCAACTTTTCATTCATCTCAAGTCCCTTCTAATTTCAATTTAAGCTCATTTTCTTCCAAGTCCTGCCACTTTGGTCCCCATCTTCCATAATATCATAATATGCACAATTTATGTCATTTTCTTCTTTTCTTTTTTAGTTCCTTTCCTCCAAAAGTCTTTCCAACATCAAGTTTCCACAAAACAATCAATATACACACAAATTAAGTATTAATTCCATAAAATCACTTTCGAACGTCCACTTTTGATGATCTAAATAAGTGTAAAAATTATACTTATCATAAGGATTGTAGATATTGCTTGGTCAAAGTTTGACTGAAGTCAGCTTGTCGGTGAAACCAAATTTTTAATTAAATAAAAGAAACTTCGAATTTGACCACATATTGAAAGTTTGATCAAATATTTGGAAAAGTTTTAGCGGACTTAGAACGCAAGTTTCAAGTTCCCAAAATAGTAATAATGACTAAGACTTCTTGGACAATGAATTTAGTACTCGGGAATTAATTTATTCAGAGTCACATTAAAATTTTCATTCACATTCACATTCTTCTACTCATTTTCAACCACACATTTTTCAACAAAATAATATTTTCCACCACATCAATAACTTTTCTTTCTTTTTCAACCACACATTCTCCATCAATCTACTATTTCAAAATAAATTCTTCCAAAATAATGTGGCTCAAACACACCCTCAATACGGTTGTAACACGTCTTTTGTTTTTAAGTATGTCTTTGTTCTGATATTCTTGGTCAAATCTTGATGCCCCTCATGAGGAGTAATCCAGAATTGGGAAAATACTAAAAGAAGATTCAAGAGTAAGGGGCACTCAAGAAGATTATAAAAATAAAAAATCGAAGTTGGATATTCAAACTGTTCAACCTGGATGTATTACTCACAAGACAAGTATTCCGTTCTAAAAACTTAGGGGCCGTTCTCTTTGTGTTTCAGTTTTGTGTTTTGTGTTTTGAATTCATTTTGTGTTTTGTGTTTTGAGTGTCTGTTTTGAAGTTTCTGAAAATGCGTTCTTCTTGTCATTCTGAAAAATTGTTTTGAGA
>CAIGRT010100652.1:0-10002 GCA_903798405.1 Fraxinus platypoda | reverse complement strand
GGAGAGAGGAAAAGATTCTGAGCCTGGTTTGTTACATGTATATACTTATATATGTATAGGTCATTATGTATTTAATATTGTAGATGATTAGATTGTAAATTCATTATATAACCATTAACCCATTCTTTCAATATACAAGAAGAATTATCAGAGCCTCCTCTAAATATATTCTCTGTGTGTTTTTTTACTTGGTATCAGAGCATCAGAAAATGACCACCATCAACTCTAATCCTAGCTCGGATTCTAGCTCCACCTCCCAAACTTCTATCCTTCTGAACAACATTACTCCTTTTGGAATGAATCTAACTCAAGTCCCCTTTGTTAAGTTAGATAAGAAAAACTTTCTCCTCTGGAAAAACATCATAATACCGATCGTGAGAGGTCACAATCTAGAAGGCTACTTGCTGGGTACAAAAGAATGCCCAACTGAGATCATCAGCACTCAAACAAACACTGAGTCTGGTATAACAGTGGAAATGGTGCCAAATCCTGAATATAGCAGGTGGATTTTCGTGGACCAACTACTAATGGGATGGCTATATTCTTCGATGTCATCAGAGATAATCATGAGAGTGATGGGCTGTGAAACGTCCAGTAAACTGTGGAAAGCAATCAATGAAAATTTTGGTATTCTCAACAAGTCGAGAGTAACCTTCTTAACTGCTGAGTTACAAAGAACGAGGAAAGGATCCATGTCCGTGGATCAATACTTAAACACAATCAAACAGTTGGCTGATAACTTGGAAGTGGCTGGAAAAAAAATTGATCATGGTGATTTAGTCAATCATGTGCTCACAGGCCTTGATGAGGAGTATACACCGATTGTGGTTCAAGTGAATGGCAGAGACCAGGTAACATGGCATGAGTTATCATCAATACTCATGACCTTTGAAAGTCGGATGGAGTATCTAAATCAAATCAGAAACAGCTTTGGTTCTGTTAATCTGACTCAAAGTAATTCTCAGAGGATGAATTCTTTTAGTGGAAGGAGTAATAGAGGAGGAAGAAATCCTAGCTACAGAGGAAGGTTCAGAGGTAGGGGGAGGCCTGGAAGAGCAAATGAACCACGAAGTCCATGCCAAATATGTGGAATGAACAACCACTCTGCTAAGTGGTGTTTTAACCGATATGATGATCAACAAATGAGTAACAGATTCAATACACATAGTTCACAGCCCTCTGCCTATATAGCTAATCCACACACTGTAGAAGATGCTGCCTGGTATGTCGACGCAGGAGCAAGTCACCACACTACTTCAAACAAGGAGAACATCACAGAAGCTAGAGAATATGGAGGTAAGAAGAAAATGGTTGTTGGGAATGGTACACCTTTACAGATCTCTCATATTGGTTCTAAATCTTTTAATATTGATCATGAAAAATCATTAACATTAAAGGAATTGCTGTATGTACCTAGGATCAAAAAAAATCTCATCAGTGTTTCAAAGTTAACCAGTGATAACAAAGTTTCTATTGAATTTTTCTCTAACTCTTGTGCTGTGAAGGATCTGCAATCAAGGAAGACTCTAATGCAAGGGAGGCTAAGTGATGGACTATACCAGTTGAATCCGAATAACAGACCAACAGACACAAAACCAACATCTATCAAACAGCCAGCAACCTGAAATTCAGTCTCAACTCCTGTGTAAACCAAATGCCTAAGCCTGTAAGAGTCCAGTCAGAAGTTGAAAAGTGGCACAGAAGATTAGGACATCCTAATATTTTTGTAATGAGTCAAGTGTTTAAATCTTGTAATAATTCCAAGCTTATTAGCAAAGAACTTCCATTTTGTGAATCTTGTCAATACAGTAAATCACATGCTTTACCATTCAACTTGTCATCAAAACATGCTCTCAAACCTCTTGATCTAATCCATACCGATGTTTGGGGGCCCTCACCTATTAACTCTACATTAGGGTTCATGTTTTATGTATCCTTCATTGATGATTGCACTAGGTACACTTGGATCTATCCCCTCAAACACAAATCAGATGTTCTGCAGTCCTTTATAACCTTTAAAAATCTTGTTGAGAACCAGTTTGACAGGAAAATAAAGGCTATACAATCTGATTCAGGTGGGGAGTACAGAGTATTAAATAATTTGGTCTCAGATTGTGGTATTGAGTTAAAACTTTCCTGTCCTTATACATCCCCACAAAATGGCCGTGCTGAGAGGAAACACAGGCATATCACTGAAATAGGACTAACACTACTAGCGCAAGCACACATGCCATTATTTTATTGGTGGGAGGCCTTCCTGACAGCCACCTATCTCATCAATAGGATGCCTACACCAATTCTTAAAAACAAAACACCATTTGAAATCCTATTTAAACAGCAAATTGATTACCAAACCATTAAAGTGTTTGGATGTGCCTGTTACCCGTGTCTAAGACCTTACCAAAAGCACAAGTTTGATTTCCACACTCAAAAATGTGTTTACCTCGGACCTAGTGCATCTCATAAAGGATACAAATGCTTGAACCCCCTTGGCAGAATATATATATCCAGACATGTGGTGTTTGATGAGAATCAATTTCCATTTGAAAAAGGTTTTCTAGACAAAACTATATCACCCAAGGTTCAACCTATAACTCTACATCAATTACCTTTTGACTTAACCTTCCAATATCCAAACAATTCCTCAACTGGTATGGTACATCCTTTGGCTACCCCTGCAGCAGAGACTCCCTCTGAAAGTGTAGACAGTGAAGAGCTAAGAAGTGTAGATAATGATATTGAGTTGAACAGACGACTGACACAAGAAGGTGTGGAAAATGTTTTTATGCCAGAAGATGCCTATGAAAATGATAATACAAGTCAGGAAGTGAATGAATCTGATGAGGCAAATATTGTTGATACTGTAAAAGACAGTGGACATCACATGGTTACTAGAGCAAAAGATGGGATCTTCAAGCCAAAAGTCTATGCTGCAGGCATCTCAAATTCATTAGAAGAAACTGAACCAACTAATGTCACTAAAGCTCTAGGAGATGAAAGATGGAGGAAAGCAATGAGCGAAGAGTATAATGCTCTAATGAAGAATCAAACCTGGACGTTGGTACCAATTGAAGCTGGTATGAAAATCATTGGAAGCAAGTGGGTGTTCAAAAACAAAACTGATTCAGAGGGAAAAGTAATAAGGCACAAGGCGAGATTGGTTGCGAAAGGCTTCTCACAAACTCCAGGGATCGATTATTATGAGACGTTCAGTCCAGTGGCTAAGGCTCCAACTTTGAAAATAATCCTCACATTTGCTGTCTCAAGAGGCTGGGTGATTAGACAAATAGATATCAATAATGCTTTTCTTAATGGAAAGCTTGAGGAAACGGTCTACCTAGAGCAGCCACAGGGATTTGTGGATCAAGACAAACCTTCACACGTGTGCAAGCTCAATAAAGCCTTGTATGGCTTGAAACAAGCTCCTAGAGCTTGGCATAATACCTTGAGAATGACCTTGCTAGGCTGGGAATTCAAACAGTCGAAAGCTGATAACTCAGTCTTCTACCAAACATCTAAAGAGCAAATGATCTTTTTACTAATTTATGTCGATGATATTATAGTTACTGGAAACTCAAAAGCAAGGCTGCAAGAAATCATTGATAAGCTGAATAAATCCTTCACACTAAAGGACATGGGTAATCTAAAGAAATTCTTGGGCATTGATTTTTACAGAAATGAGGTTGGCCTACATATGTCACAGAGAAGTTATGCAGAGGAGATTCTAAAAAGGTTTGGCTTTGAGCATCTAAAACCTAGTGCTACACCCATGGCAACAGGGAAACTTGTAGCTAAGGATGAAGGAATCAGTCTACAAAATCCCTCTCAGTTCAGAAGTGCAGTAGGTGCACTACAATACCTTACTCATACACGACCGGACATTACCTTTGCTGTCAACAGGGTGTGCCAGTTCTTACAGAATCTCACAGATGTACACTGGAATCTATTGAAAAGGCTGTTTAGATATATAAAAGGAACACTTGATCTTGGCTTAATTATTCAAGGAACTCAGGAACTCAGTATCAATGCATTTGGGGATGTAGATTGGGTAGGCTGCCCAGATGATAGGAGATCAACCATGGGATACTGTGTTTATTTAGGTGAGAGTTTGATTTCATGGTCTTCTAAGAAACAACCAGTGGTGGCGAGATCCAGTACTGAGGCAGAATACAGGGCATTGGCTCATACCACAACTGAAATAACTTGGGTGCAATCGTTTCTACAAGAACTGAACATACCGCAGGCAGGGATTCCGAAGGTTTGGTGTGACAACTTGGGAGCAAGTGCTCTAGCTTCGAACCCAGTGTATCATGCACGAACAAAACACATCGAACTTGATGTGCATTTTGTTCGTGACAAGGTACTNGAACATACCGCAGGCAGGGATTCCGAAGGTTTGGTGTGACAACTTGGGAGCAAGTGCTCTAGCTTCGAACCCAGTGTATCATGCACGAACAAAACACATCGAACTTGATGTGCATTTTGTTCGTGACAAGGTACTCGAAAAGCAACTCATAATTCAATACGTTCCTACAGCAGACCAGGTAGCCGACATACTAACTAAACCTCTAAATCATTCACGGCATAAATATCTTTGTGACAAACTGGGAGTGTTTGAAACCACTTCCAGTTTGAGGGGAGGTGTTAAAGAAGAAAACATCAGGGGCCAATATTTGAAAGATACTAAAGCAAGGACTGAAGGTGAAGAAAATATATCTTGCACATGGGCTGAGGTTCTAGACCATTCTTCTCTATAACAGCATCAACTAATTCCATCCAAGTTGGCATGGTTTCCACCGTTAAGATTCAAGGACCACTGAGCTGTGTAAATCTTTAAGAGAGAGGAACAGATTCTGTGCTGAGTCTGTTACTTGTATATACCCATATGTATAGGTCATCTTGTATTTCAAAATAAGCACACGATAGGATTGCTGTGTAACTTTTAATTCATTCTTTCAATATACATATTCTCTGTGTTTATTTCGCCCACAAAGCTTACTAGCCTGTAAACGCCTGAATGCATCTCTGCGCTGCACTTGGTGCCAAAGCACTCGCCTATTTGCAATACACATCTAGCTAGCCCGCATGCTCATGCACAATATACGATCCTCTAGAATCGTACTTGCTGGAAAGGAGCTCAGGGTCAATCACATGCCCCCCACAATGCAATTCTTGTGCTCCTCGCTTTCTACAGGCATTTTAATGCTTGCCGTCATGCCCTTCATCAGTGCCTAACCCAAGTGGATCTGTTAATAAAAAGTTCCTGCAGAGCATACTCGTTCTTACATATCGACATCTTACAATATTCATCCACGATTGATAACCTCAAGCCTCCTCTAGATGCCCAATGAAGGCCACAAATTCCTAATGCTGGGTTCCTGACCCAATACAAGTAATTTATCCATCCTTAGGTACTAAAGTAGGTCCTTAGTTGTCTACGTGGCCCCTAAAGATTGCGCTTTTAGTGCATAAGGATGCTTGCAGGTTACCCTTCCATGGGAGCAGAAGCACGAGGGAGGGAGGTTGGCTGCTCACCAACTATGCCTCCTTATAATAGATTTAGAAGGAAAACGCAAATGGTATTAATAATTTTGGTTCAAGGACACGATGCATATAGGCTATACTATCTACTCTAATTTTGTACCAGACACAACCACTATGATGTGGCATGCAATGCATGCATATTTACACGAAGGCACCAGTCTTAAACCATTATGCTATGATGCTAAAGAAGGATAAGACATGATCATGCGATCATAGGTTTATCGGATTTACACCGAAACTAGCTAGATAGTCAAGTTGGATGACGTGTCTCATGATTCCAGATCGAATAAAACAAATTGAACGTTTTCAAAAATAAATAAATGAATTAGAGTTCATGCTACAAAATTTACAAACAAATGAACTTCCCCCAACGCATATAAAGAAACACATAAATCTTGTAAAGGAACTTGACATCGAGAAAATGCCAGTGTCTCCTCGAAAAAATTTCTACCAGCAAAACACTTATTCTGTCAACAATCTACAAAATGCCATCCCTCCTCGCAGGAAACAAACTACAAGTCAAAACTATTACATAAACTACTGTACTTCTTTGACACGACGTTTTTTTAAATAATAAGTATTTTTAATCACAAAAAAATAATCAGAATATCGCGCTCTAAGAACGCGTAGTGTTCCTTCTACGGTAACAATGCTGCCAGTTTTCTACAGTGAATCATTCAGAGAAGGCAAGTCTCGGATTGAGATTTGAGCTGTTGCTTGACTTGCTGTTGGGACCAGAAAGCATGGGCTGTCAAGACTCTATCAAGGAGCTCCTGAGGCACAGGCTCTCCTCGTCTTTGCTGAGGAGAGATTCTTGCTGTGTGCACCAATGTTTTCCACTTGTCCTGAAAAAGAGTCGTGTTAAAAGACCTATCCGAGGAAGGAGCATAAGGAAAAACTTGTGCTGCTTTCACTTTCCAACCCAGACCCCTTAAAGGTTCTAAAATATGACAGTCAGCAAACTATTAAACCACCGATTTTGATTGAAGACGACACCAAATTTAATGGAAGAAAACAAGGAAAGAGTGACTTGAGTTTCGAAAACTTTATTTTGGCCTCTAAATAATAAGAAGGTTGCAATTTATATGTTAGAAGAGTGGAAACATTTTCTTACCTTCAAATCCACATAAGTTCTATGTTTTGCATTATCAAAAGCTCTCAACTTAACATCACGCCATCTGCAGAACAGAAGTAAGTGAAGAAGAGAAACTATGGAGACTAAAAGAAAAGAAAGAAAATTTGACAGAGAATATAACTTGTGAATATAGAATCAAGACAGGAATCTTGAAGAGGACAACTTTTGTCAAAACTCTCAGGAAGTAATTTGTTTGTTGAAGAAATAATCATAATTTTTTTTTTCTCATTCTATAGTTAGGTCATCACACATGCATGTGCATAGCTTTTTGCATAACTCCACAGTAAGGTTTACCTTCCTGTTCCAAGCTTCTCAACTGCCTGAACCAGTGCTTCCACTTCAGAAACAGTGAACGGTCTACGGATTCGGCGCTGTGCTGACTCAGATTGCTTAGATTTCCTCATGGGAACCATAGTCAGTGCCTCCGCTTTCATGGGGGGGACAGAAACCAGTGCTTTTGAGTCTGTTGTAGTTGTTTCTAAAGACATATTGGGAGGGAAAGGAGCTGCATCACGATCACTTTCAAAGAAATTGCATATATTAGTTCCTGCAGGATTTGACTGAGTATCCAAATTACCCTGCGGATGAGAAATTTGACCTACATTGGGCGTAGGTGGACACCTGCTGGAAAAGCAGAATACACTATCAGCAGCAAGACAAGACTGAAGTGGCTATTTTTGATACCTCAGGAGAACTTCATCATCCATTGGACAATATATGAAACAGTTATGAAAATAAGTAGTTAAAACGTTGTCAGACCAGGAAGAAGAGGTATGCATGTGTCCAACTTTATCAGATGGAAAATCAAACAATTATTTGACCAGCCAAGGAAAGTAAATGCTTACGTGGGACAACGATAATACCTTGCTAGTGGTTGTGGAGTACCACAAGGAAGTTCAAAACTACAATCTTCTAGACATAAAGGAGGTTGAGTAGGGGTGGGCTCGAGGGTAAAACCCAGAGAATCCAACTTCTTGTTATCATGAGAAATCCCAGTCTGCAACAATGTTTTGTTATCGTCTCTAATCTTCTTTCCCTGAAGAAGTACACCAACACTCAGTCCACCACCAAGTATTGCTGTCACTGCTTCCATAACTGTCCTCTGCATCAAAGCAGGTAATAATGTGTTATATTACTGAAACTGTGTGAATGTGAACTATATTAATTGTGACGAGGAGAACTGATTGTAGTGGTAATAGATTCAGAATGTCGAGTTCAAATTTAAGAGCACTAAGCAAGTCTTGGTAGTACATGAAGTAGATCTCATGGACTTCCAAGCAAGACCTCCTCATTTGCACATCACTTCTATATCTAAAACAGGGTTTGATAGAAAGTATGACATGCCACATCATCAATCCAGAGAATCTTACTCAATAGTCACACAATAATATTTCTCTAAACTAAAAAGTCAGAATTGAAAAGCTAAAATTTCTATAGAACACCCAGAACTGATATTCAAATACCTTAAGAGAACCAACAGTTGCAGATTCTGGAACCTCAATCAATAGCTCCGGAACCCTAAAAGACTTGATCTCGAGCTTTACTGAGTAAAAGGAAAAATATCTCAAAATGAGAACCTCTTTGAATGTCAGACATTTTTCAAGTCATAAGAGTAAAAATGATTTACTCCATGAATTCCTCTCATACCATGGGAATTCCTGGACTGTAAGGATGCACGTTCACCACGTAAAGAAGTTGGAGTCGTTGGCACTGCATTTGGTGTCAAATTAACTAAGCTGAAGTCAATCATCTCCGAGCAAAATTCAAGACATATACATTTTGATTGTACGAGTGTTTAGTGCATGCTGATGAGAAATAACCTCTTGTTAGAGATGGACCAGAACCTAGTGCACCGCCACCATAGCCATTCTCAGGCACACTACTTATTCCATCGCTACTAATTCCTTCATCAGAATTAGACACAGAGCTGCAGTCAAAAAACTTCCTTTTTTTGAAAGGATAATCTCTTTGAGATCTCTTGCGCTTGTAGCTGTTATTCCTATTGAGGTAATTGCATCTTTCTGCATCTGAAGACATGATAAAATCAAAATGATTATGCCATACAGATTGCTCGATCATATCACTCAAACAGTGACCATGAAAACTAAAACAATCAATAACAACTCACAAGGATCATAAGGTTCCTTATCCTTCAAATTTGGAGTTGGTTTCCAATACTTAGACGGCAACAACTTCCTAGTTCTGCAATCTCCAACATGTGGTGGCCTAAAGGCCTTATTCGTGGTGCTTGGTTTTGTGCAACCAGAATACTTTTCGTCATCATCTCTAGTAACTAACTTTGCAACATCCTGCTTAACGGAGAAAGAACCACAAAGAATTTGGTCTCCGCAAAAGGGAAACTTTTGACGATCAGCTGAATTAACTAAAGAAGAAGGTTTCCCGTCCCAAGCCTCTGAACGACCCACATTACATGTATCGGCCCGATTATTAATTGCCAAATTCCTATTATTCGGGGCCTCAATTTTTATCTGTTTCTTAGTTTCACCCTCTAATCTACAAACAGAAGACTCCACATCTACTGGATGAGGAAAAATTCCAAGTCGAAGCTTGCAATCATTATTGAACATTGGTTCCGCAAAACCAAACTTTTCTGAGCTCTCAGAAGTTATTACAGATGCAGGCCTTGAACATGCATCGTTCTGGCCACGTGCAAGCTTGTTTGCATGAAAATTTGAATTAGGGGCTTGTGAGACAATCTCAGTAAATAGAAAATTTCTTTCACAGCTATCTTGTTCATAAGATTTTTCATCCAAAGGCTTATTTTCATCGTTTTTTCCTTTTCTATCAGAACTTTCCACAACTTCATTTTGCTCCTTATCAGAGGATGTATCCACGGATTTTGGAGAGCATCCCCCCTCCAGCAGTAACTTGCCAGCTACAGTAGCCAATAAGTCAAATGCACACATCTTCTGGACATAATCTTTCCTCTTAAATTCACACCTCCTCTACAATGAAAACAAGTATAAATAGAGGAAGTTCTTCAGAACCACAGAAGGCAAAAAAAAAAAACTAATGGTATTCCATTATCCATTAAGTGTGGGATTACCCTTGCTGATCTGGCAGCGCGTGGTGTGGGAGGCACCTGATAGCCATTAAATCCATAGTCTAACCTCTTCAGCAACACCATATTTCAGAAACCATACCAAAAAATTTCATAAAGCAGGAATCTTTGATATTCTTTAATCTAGTTTACAATCTAAATTAACTATCAAGGCTCATCCACAAGCCACCTAAGACAGAAGACTCAAGTACAGCCAATCCTGCAAATGAACAAACATCAGCAATGTAGGTAACTGAAAACA
>CAIGRT010100647.1:0-10562 GCA_903798405.1 Fraxinus platypoda | reverse complement strand
ATAATTTTTTATTTTTATTTTTGATTTCAAACTATTATAGATAGAAATTGAAGCGTCAATTTGAGTTCGTACATAATTTTGGAGTGCAAGAAAGAATTGATAGCACCACTTCTTAAATTTTCTTAAAAACTTTTGAAAGAAATTTCTGTTTCCAACCAACCTGGATGGGATAGGAAAAGATGATTTTGTCGATGAAAGGACATAAGGAGAAGTCTTTGAAAAGTTTATCTAAAATGCATTAAATTTAAAGAGACTCGTGACATCAGAGAAAGAGGTTTACTGATATGGATGAATAACTTGAGACACATGGTTCATATAACTCTCTGAATGGGTTCTATGTTCTGGTTTTGTTAATTAATTAAGGCGGGTATTGGGTTTAGTGAATTCATGAGATGGAAAAGTTAACTTATCTTTACCTTTTTACATCAACCAAACACTCAGAATATGCAGCAGCATGTGTTGATTATTCTTGTTTCTCTCTGATTATTCTATAATATGAAATATTAATATATCGTTGTGAAAGTTAATGGCGTGCTGCAAAATTTATGAAGAAACGCGCGAATTTGTTTTTTAGTGTTCTTAATTTTGTTTGCACCATCATATTAACCTCCTTTTTTTCTTCGTTTATGTTGGTTATTAGGCATTTTTTCTTTTGCCTGAATGTGGGGTTGTACTGATGAGACATTGAACAGATTATGCGGTTCCGGGTGGTAAGATGGTTGAGAAAGGCTGAGATATAGTTTCCTTCTGTGAACTCAGGGATTAACTTAATTAAAGTGTTCTTGATGTGCTCAACTAATAGTTGTATGGTAATGGTATAAGGCAAAACAGTTGATCTTTTTGGAGTGAAAGACATGCTCGAACACCATCTTTTGCCAGTCTTACTGTCAATCATTCGGATCGATCTACATCTTTAGTCTGGCATGATAATAATGTGCAACCTTCTTACATGAGAGACCTTGGTTGTGTTCATCTTGCGTACAAATTCTGGACCCCCAAGTCCTGCATATACTTAGAACATTTCTTCCATTCCTCCCATTCCTTGGTGTCAAAACTGCCCCTTTTGGTTATTGAACTCTTTCTAGTGAACTTACTCCTGCAGAAACTGTTCCGAAGCTTTTAGTTTCACAAAAGGGAGACAGTAGTTGAAGCTTTGATGCAGGATTTGCAATAAATCTGTAAGATAGTTTAAGATTTGCTACTTATGAGAGCTTTTGGTTGCATTGGAGTATGCCAAGTTGCTGAAGTGTGTGGTAGGTTGTGTTACATGGATTCCATTCGCACAGTTGTTTCTGACAGAGTTTATAAAATCATTCATGTACAGCTTTGTTACTGGATGTGCCAGTTTTTGTTGGGATATGCTCGAGTCTTTTGCTGGGTTAAGCATAGCTGCTGTTTGTTTGGGAAAGGCTGCATTATCGTGTTTCACTATTTAATTCCCATTAAGAAAGTTAGTCGGTGATTATTTATCCTTATGGACCATATAATGTATAATTACTTAAATTGAGGTTTAGAGTTTAGATGATGATGGGTACTCTGAGATCGTTGGATAGTTGAGAAGTTTTTTAATTCTTATCGCTGTCCCTGGATTTTGGCACCGTATAAGATTCATTTCTGATTCTGTGGAAAACTTGTTTGATTAAGACTTGTGTTATTTGATTTGAGTATGCCATGTTTTTTGTGTGGTTTTGGGGAAAAAATTCTTCGTTTAAACTCATTGAGCAATTACAACATGCTTCTCCCTTTTATGATGTCTGAAAGGTTTCACTAATATCAACCTACTTTTTCTAATAACTTGTGAAAGTCTTCAAGGATGGTTTATTATGATTTGTTGATTGGACCTGTATCACTTACTATCAATAGCTGCATAAGGTGGCTACCATAGAGTTTCTCGCATCAGTTTTATTTTGAGTTTTTTTTGGTAGACTCATCCGTGTTTTCCATGCTTGAATCCATAGAGTTCAGATTTTATGTCTAAAGATGCAAGTACATTGGAGAACAAACTCAGCACTTAGATACATTGACACATCTAGTTGGTAGTCAGTTTCCGAAAGTTATCTGCTATGTCTTTCCAATTTTGAATGACTGATGTTCATGAAGCTTCTGTCACCTCCAACAGTTGCATTGTTTTGAGCAGCATATTAGCTCAGATGAGTACATATAATTAAAAGGCAATGCTAGATGTGACCCAGAGAATTTGTCCAGGAAATTTGACTGTGTATTAACTTTGTGAGTATTCAGTTTATGGAGGATCTTTTGTTCCAAGCAAGATTTTAGGTGAGGGTCACTTCTAACGGTCAATCTTGGCAGAGACTGTAATTTGAGAATGTATATCCTCATATTTGGTCAACGAATAGGTTCAGTACTCTTTGTGGTTGAGTGCACGAATTCTTTCTGACAGGTGACCAAGTGGTGAAGATGGTGGGGATTTGAAGCAGAATTCTGTTTTCACTGTGTTTCATGCATCACACTACTGTACAAGTTTTAGAAATCACTTTGCCGTACTACTTTCGTCCTCTTTATTGAACCTATTTTGAACTGTTGTTGGGAGTGGCTGTACAAAAGAAACAATATTTGTGAAGAAGCTTCTTCGGTGGAAATGCTTATCCTGTTTCGGTTAAACACTTTGGGTATGAGGAAATTACATACCTGTGACTTTGAGGATGATTAAGTAAGTTAGCATCTCAATTTGAGATGAGCCTTTTTTTGCTGCCAATTATGTTCAAGTAGCTTCCAGTTGAAAAGTTTAAGTTGTACAAATAATCATCCAGTTTGCAGAACCGAAAAAACAGCTGGAGTAGATTGTCATACGGTGATCATGTATCTGGTTGAGAAACGGTGCTTTCTTGTCTAACATTCAACAAAATAGTGGTGTCAGTAATGAGACCAAGTGGCTATGCTCAGTGCAATTATGCAAATTGAGTTAGCATACTGCATACGTTGTTCCACAAATTCATTGCTTTGGATAAATGAAGACTTATAATATACAAGTTTGTCTTGGACGATTCTTGGAGAAATACATGCCTTCATGTTGTTCTTTTGATGTGACTGCATGTTGAACTGAGTAAGATTTGTTGTGTTTTTTTTGGTATCTACTGTTGCTCAAAGTATACAGGTTTACAGCAAGATTTTAAGTAATTTGAAAGAATTACAATCATGGGAATCAGGTCAAGTGGCCATCAGTAAGGAACCTATTTGTGTGGTTGTAAAATAAGTTCAGTTATGTGGAATTTGAGGCCTGAGTAAAATTTAAAATATCAGATGATGGAAATCTGCAGTTGTTCAGATTCTTCTACTCACGTAAGAGTTCTTTGCCATTGAACATGTTATCTTCCTTGTATTATTTATAGCTCGAAAGGTAAAATCCATGGCATGCTTTGACAACTCTAATGGTATTCATTCCCTAGTAGTTTAAATTCTCTAGTCTGCTGGATTTTTATCATATTTTCTGAACATTGAATTCATTTTGTTGTATGGGATGTCATCTGTAGTTTTGAGGTTCTCAAGTGTTGGAATGTTCATGTAGATTATGCTGGAAAGAGATTCTGGCCGCCCCCGTGGATTTGGATTTGTGACCTTCGCAGACCGACGTGCAGTGGAAGATGCGATAAGGGATATGCATGGTAGGGAGTTTGGCGATCGAGTCATCTCTGTGAACAAGGCCCAGCCTAAATCAGGGGATGAAGATCTGGAACATGGCTATGGAGGTTATTCAGGTGGCAGGGGCGGCAGGGGAAGGGGAAGCTACGGTGGAGACCGTTCATCGGGGCTGGATGATTGCTTCAAATGTGGTCGACCAGGTCACTGGGCCCGAGATTGTCCGTCAGCAAGTGGTGGCCGAGGTGCTCGTCCATTCTTGCCTCTGCGTTCTAGGTATAGTGGGGCTGGTAGTCGTGGGGATCGCTATGCAGTTGATCGTGACAGATACATAGACGATAGATATGACAGAGGTCGTTATGGTGATAGCGATAGGTATGAAGATCGATATGGGAGCCGTGATCGGTATGATAACGACAGGTACTTTAGATTCATAGAATTAATAATTTACATAGACATGTCATTAGCAAGTCCCTATTTACCTAAAAGGAATAGATATTTGGCTGAGATTATTTAATAGTTTGAGGAAGAGTATATATATGGATAAGCTAAACAAAGTCGTCACTTTTTTTGTTCTTCTTTTCCAATCGTCAGGATTCAAGAAAAAAAAAGTGTTGTTTACTTTAAAAGTAATTTTACCAACTTGGTTCCAGCATTGCCCAATAAAAAAATCACTTGTTTTTAATGCTTAACATTTACTTGTACCCAAATTTACTTAAGCTTAGCTAAAAACAAGCTTTCTGGAATCTTTAGTCTATATGAGTTACCACCAGGAAACTGGTGCTGGTAACAGTGCAAGCCTATAAATTATATTTTTCTTAATTGTGGACAACTCTTATGTGTGATTTTTAATTAGAATTTCTCATTTATAAGCAGTTATCCTCCTGCTGGAGATAGATATGCATTTGATCGGTATGGGAACTCCGATCGTTATCCCAATGGAAATGGCAAAGACAGAGGCTACGATAGAGATGGAGGCGGAGGGCCTGCTCGTTATGAAGGAAGAAATTATAGGGACAGAGCAGGTCCTTATGAACGCCCTAGGCGAGGACGACCTTCTTCCTTTGACCGGTACTAGAAATTCTGCAGTTCTAGAGATAACAAGGTGTTTATACTTTTGACGTTTTCACATTTTGGTAAATTTCTTACAAATATTTGTCGTTCGTCTTGTTTTAAGGATCGTGCTAAAATTGAACGTTATTTGCCAAGTGGAAAATTTACGTTTAATATTACTTTGATGTTGTTGGAGCCTATCAATTATGTACAATACTGGGGCCTCCAGTCTACAACAAATTTGAAAGTTCCACCTTTTTCTTTCAATTTTATATAAATAATAATGGGAGTTAGTGTAAACCACCATGGTTGGTGGTAAGGTACAAAATTAGAAGAGAGAAAAAGAGGAGGGTGGTGGATGGATATGATCGTGTTGAGGCTCCACCGCTCCCAAACATCATTCCGAAGAAGTCACCATCTCCGCCACCATTACTGCTTCCGCCAGTGGTGGTGCTGCTGCTGCTGCTACCGTGCATGATAAAACTATTGTCCCTGCACCGGTAAGTACACCTATATGAGCAAGAGATTTTATAACAAAATCATAAATAGAAAGGGCCTTAAGAGATGATACAGTTCTGTTGGAGGCACTCATCAAACATAACATTATCAAGTGAAATTTATAGTCAAAGCATATTTAAAATACCCCGCCTCCACCCGACCCTACTGTCACGTGATACTACAGGAAAACCGTGTTTTCATTGTAGAAGTCTGAAATAACAGAAAGACGTTGGATGGACCCTCACCTCTCCTGGTCCCACCCCACTCCACCCACCGACCCTCGCATGTTGATAAACAGAAACACCTTGTCTATTTCAATAGTTTATGTACAAATAGGAATCCCATTTAACAAAGTGACTCCCAGCTGGATCTAGATTTGGTTCCCACTAAAATTTTAATACATTTTTTTTTTCCTTTTTAACTACATATTATTCAATAAAATAATATTACACGTATATAGAAAACTTTTCATTACTTTTCAATCACTCAATTTCTTAAAAAAAAAAAAATACTATTCTAAAAATTATAATCTTAAATGACAGGAGCCAAAACTCCTGTCAACTTGTTGACAATGATGGGACATTATATAGGAATTATCAATGTCAGCGTAGCGGGTCATCATCTCTAATTATTCGTTTAATTATTTTGGTCTTCAGTGGTAATTAAGCATTAAAAAGGAGCGCGTGTACCAGCAGATGGGCCACAATGAACAGCCTTTTTCCAGGACACCCCACGAATAGTAGGGCCCACTTCTTCAATTTCACAAAGTGGGCCCCACTCTCATGGGCCATGGTCCATGGAGCAAAGAGAATCTATAACACATGCTATGTCGATTCCCCAACAGTATCGTTGGCGAACATGCTTTGGACAGGGCTCAAACATAATTTCATGCATTTCTGTACTCCAACGACGGTCGAGGTCGATTATGTGAATCCTTGTACCCATAAGTGTTATTCTCGACAAAGAGTCGAGTCCGAAAATCATTTTTTTTCACTATTCTACTTTTTTGTTCATTGCTAATTAGATACAAATAACGAAGCGAATATTTTAATTTTAATTCTGGGTGACTTAAAATAAGTGCTCTTTATCTGGTAACACTTGTGGCTTGTTTGATCTATATTATTTCAATACTCATTTTCAATCACACAATCTTCAATACGCAAATTCAAAATTTTTCTTTTTTTGAAATCACATATTTTTCATCACATCACTGTTTAAAATGATTTCCTTATGAATGTGTATCAAACTGGGGCTTAAATAGCCACCAAGAGGAATATTCTGGCCTGTTCACAATATAAAAGTACTTTTTGAAACCCTAATAGTCAATTAGGACAACTCAAGACTGTAATGCTATTGGTCAGATGATGCTTAAAGCGCAGAGGATCACGTGAACCAATGTACATGTACCCCATTTCTGCCTCGGATATTTACTATTTCCAAGCCTTTTTCTTGTAAGATAATTGGCTAAAAAATTGAAATATTACGGATGTCTTTGAGCCACATTATTTTGAAAGAATATATTTTGGAATAGTAGATTGATGAAGAACGTGTGGTTGAAAAAGAAAGAAAAGTCGTTGATATGATGAAAAATATTATTTTATTGAAGAATGTGTGATTGAAAATAAGTAGAAGAATGAGAACGAAAATTTTAATGTAACTCACACAGGGGCTACATGAAGCTAGGTAAGCGGGTCAACGTATTATTTTTCCTTTTTTTTTTTTTTGCAAACTTTAAAATTAAAATGAAGAATTTTGTAAAGGTGGATAAAGCAAAAGATAGAAACACCGTTATTTTTTAGACAGTTAAAGTGACTAGTATTTTTCAGCTGTAATGAAGTAAAAGCAAACAGGTGAGTGTGTACCTCGGCCCACCAAGGACACCAGCGTTCATCGTAAGACTGTCAACGAGGACGGAGGATTTGGGCTCAACACTGGACGCCTTCGCATATTGGGTGCTGAACCCACCACCAGAAGGCACAAAGAATGCACCATTTACCATTGTGTCTCCGTCTGATCGCCAATTCCAATTGCTCCACTGACCCTCGTCCGTGTCGCATCGCTTGGTCACCTGTCAAACAATGTTTAGATGCTAAAAATATACTGTGTCAAGGCTGAATCGTTCCTTTCTATTCTAAAAAATTGCAACAAGAAAACTCATGGTTCATCTGGTTCACTCCCTGTTTAACAGTCAGTTGACTGTTTTTTTCCCCCAGTTTTTAAGAACTGTTTTCAGACTATATAACCGAACAAGTTTTCGAGCAATATCTCAATTTTCCTAGCCGAATCAGCTGAGCCAGTTTTCAAGACTCTGTTCATTATCACTAGGATAGAGTGATAAATGATGCCTACCCACATATCCAAAAGTTAAGCATGCACACACTTTCATGGTGCTGTATTGCTTAAAAGTCGAAATAAAATTATGATCAACATAAAATTGTTACAAGACAAGATTATAGCAATTAAGACTAACATATAACGCAACATCAAATGCCTATGGATCAATACATGTACCTATTTGGTGCACAAGTTTCCATGAACTACAAGTGTATTAAAAGGTTTCATCATTTGCAACTATCAAACTTGGTCCACATTAAGTGGATTAGGGCATTCAATGACATCCTTGAAGATCATAGTATATCTTGTTCTTTGGTCGGGGTCAAAAGAATATAATATTTGATAAGAATATAATGAAGACCTTATATTTCCGTCTCAAAACAATTACCAAACCAATCATTTTCTCTACTAAGACCATAAAATCTTGCAAAGGAAATTAAAAATGTCGAGTTAAAATGTAAATTACCTCCTTAGCACTCGGATCAGATGGTGCTGTGTAGCGATTCCCCTGACTATTAATCGTTGGATTACCACTTCCACCAATAGCATACATCTTCCATTCAGTAATATCGTTGTTCACCACATGGATGTACCCTCTCCTACATCTTGGCATCCTCTGTACCAAACCTTCTCCAAAGTAATTGAAAGCTATTGTCACCTGCACAAAAGAACATTCTAGTTCAAGAGTGGAGCTAACATTTGCGAGTAACCAAATCTCGTGGTCAAATCTTGGGTTTAGGGATTGATTATAACATTTAACAAGGATAGTTTTTGTAACCTGCATTCCAGAGTCAGGCAAGTATTTGTCGTCATGTCCCAAGAGCATGACCTCATTATGGTAAGAGAAATAGCTATTAGAAATGGTTATAGCAGTGGATCCCATGATGGCATCAACCAAGCCATCAGTACAATGGGACAAAGCACAATGATCAATCCAAATATTCCTCGACCCGAAAATGGATATCCCATCACCATCCGATTTGCCTCTATATCCAACATGTGTTGGACTTGACCTAACGTTAGTATTCCCTGAGGGTCTACAATCGTAAATGTGCACACCGTGAATTATCACATTGCTAATATACTGCAAAGTTAAGCAGCCATTGCCTGTTATCTGCACGTTCGCACCACGGCCATCAATTGTCTTGTAACTATTAATAATGAGCTCATGTTTGAGCTTAATAACCATGTTCGACTGGAAAACTATCCATAGAGGTTCATCTTGGATGACTGCATGGCGGAGGGTGCCTGGGGTGGGGTTGACTGTGTCATGGTCCGAGGAGTCGTTAACTATGTAAATTTGGCCGCCTTTGCCTCCCAATGCACCCTGGCCAAAGCCAATGGCACAGTCCGCTAGGCGTTGGCGGTTGTTGGCCCAGTTGGAGTCACACCTCCAACAGTCATCTATTGGATTGCCTGTGAGACATTGGGACTGACCCTTCACTGAGGAGGATAGCAAATCCCTTCTTGATAGAGATACATTGACACTCCTGTAAAACATCATAAAAATTAAAAACAAAAGGAGAAAACCAAAAATGTAATTCAGATTGTGCTGGAAATATATGGGAACTGTACATTTGCAATTTCTGGGGCAAAAAAATGGAAGTCATTAATGTACGTTGCTAATAATGAAGAAAACAAAAATAGTATTTTTGGGATGCAATAATGGACTACAGCTGGAAGGCATTTCTTCATTAATTGGGGAAATGTGTAAAAGCCCATAAGAAAACAGGGTAATGTAAGCAATCAAAGTAGCTTTCTTGATGAAGTGATTACCAGGCAAAAAATGATTAAAAAAATCAAACCAAGAAACAATTACATAGATTCAAAATCATATAGGACAGAGAATGGCATGAAGAGAGATGTTCTTGTCAAACTATATGCTCTGAACTAAAGGCACGCTAATATGAAATTGCAACAATGAGCATAACCCAGGTGCGGATTTTTTTGGATGAACTGTTAAAGAAGAATCACCATCTTTAAGATCTGAAATAAGCAAAACCCAAATAGAACTGTTTTCATATCTGTCTAAACAAACAGAGAAATGCCCACTAACCAACATGACAAAATGCTGTAATGAGCAAAACCCAGATGGGGTATTGAGCCATATTTTGCACAATGTCTCTAGTACTGTATGTATATATGTATGCATACCTCTGTACTTCTTGAACCACAGCTTCAGGGTTCGGGTGTTGATTTGGGAGAGTGAGATTCAAACTTGTAGCTGCTCTAATCGAAGAAGGGACACAAATCAAGAAGCAAAACAAGAAAATGCAGGTTTCTGGGAGCATCTTTGGAGTGGGGGTGGGGTGCAGAAGTGTGCCGGTCCTGCTTGTTTCTTAGTTTTTGCTTCTGTACTGCAAGAGAACCTAAACCATGAAAGAAATGTATTGTTTCTTGAATGCACAGTTCAGGTTGCAGATTTTAGAAAAAATGTGTTGCTTATGTAAAGACAACAGCATTGCATATAATAATGTAGTGACTGCATATTTATTGAAGGGGAAAAAAAAAAAAAACAAATATCGGTGTAAAATAATGTTACTTTCTTGGGGGTGTGTTTGAGCCACATTATTTTGGAAGAATGTATTTTGGAATAGTAGATTGGTGGAGATTGTGTGGTTGAAAAAGAAGGAAAAGTTAATGATGTGATGAAAAATATTATTTTATTGAAGAATATGTGGTTGAAAATGAGTAGAAGAATGAAACTGAAAATTTTAATGTGTACCAAACATGGGCTGGTTAGGGTTTTGGGAAGTTGTTCTTTTTTTTTTTTTTTGTAAGATGAAGAAAGGAAGAGACTTTGGCACAGGATGCAATGGGAACAGAACCCCATGAAAGCCTTCTCAGTGTGTGTGTGTGTGAGAGAGAGAGAGAGAGAAAGAGAGAGGTTATCTCACTACATTTTCCTTTGCAGCCTGTCTCTTGCTGCACAGTTCACACTCTTACCTCGCTAGCTAATTTATTTCTCCAAGATAAAAAGAGTAAAATGTTTGAATGGTCACTGAACTTTAACATGGTCACGACTTACTCACTGAACTTCATTGTGCTTCGGAATACTCACTCAACTTTGCCATTTACCT
>CAIGRT010100634.1:0-16824 GCA_903798405.1 Fraxinus platypoda | reverse complement strand
AATTCTTTCGTCATTATGATCCGATCGATTACGAGATATGGATATGTGTCAATCTCAATTATCGATCATATCTTTTATCCCACTGTTAAGTCAATGTAAGTCGAAAACTCCTTTTCGACTTATGATTTCACCTTGGCCAAGGATTTCATTATCAACTTAACTGAATAGAATGTAGATCATAATTTCTTACTATCTAAGAGTGACGAATCCTCTATTGATCATTCAAAACATTTATATGATTCTTGACATATCCGAACGATGCCGCATTAGCGACCCTTTGTAAAACAACATCCAATATCACCAAAGTATGACTGTCCTCATATAAGACACTACAATGACCTTAAGTCAAATGATCAATTCCACTACCGAACGTTAGAAATTAATCACTGACACTCAGATAGTTATCCATAGAATCTCCCCAGCGGGTCTCCAANTCCGTAATAACGATATCTGTCTCGTTATTACCTCGACCACGGACGATTTAAGATTCAGTCATACGTAATTTGTATCTCACAATCACAACTCCTTGTGATTAACAAATCACCGAGTCTTGAATCTACGGATTCTATTATTTAATTTATTGGAATATTAATATGCATAGATTATATACTGTCCAAAGTTGATTGGACATAGGATATAACACTTACACTACATTACACACATACCCAAAACACGAAGCCACATCAACCATTACCTAGGGGAGAACTAGCACTACAAAGGGCAATTCTTTTTCTTATAGTTAGTATCCATCGAGAAAGGAAAACGATATTACAGTAATACTTCATTGTTTTTTTGTACAAATTCCTTTTGAAACAATCCCCTAACTTGTAGAATCACAATTTCAATGGCTGCTTGAATCAATTTTTCTTATCTAGTCTTGTAGAATTTGAATTTGAAGAAAAATTCCAACTTAAGAACCAAAGATGAAAAGGAAAATGCATTTTCTTTCGAATTTGTCTTCCTCACTGGAAAATCAAAAGCTGCAGCGACAATTGAGAATAAGAAGTGTAAAGTCTAATTTGTAATTGGCAATTTGCTTAGTTAAAATCATATCCTAATTGAATTGTATTAGGAGTTTATCGAGTTGTAATCAAAATCAAAATAGAAGTTATTGAGTCCTAATTGAAGTCAAAAGAATTGAAATTGTTAGTATAGGTCTTAAAAGAGTCCAAGATGTCCAAGAAAATCACATATGATCATTGAAATGCAATTAGAAGTCAAAGAAATACAAAAGTGTTACACAAATCATGTTCCAAATTCTCAACCACAAGTTGCAACGCATTTGTTACATACAAAACACTTAAATTTAGACAAGGCTATCTAGAAGAATTATAGACATTTGAATTAACTTTCCAAGGCCCTTTGAATCATCTCAATCCGATATCGATAGAGAAAGTTACAATGAAAATACTGACGACTACTCAGTTGTCCCTCTCCTGGTGCTAGCTGGATTGAGCAACGTCGTTATCTGGGGGACAATAATATTTGATTTTCAAGCTGATTTTGAGTTCATTTTCATCACAAACACTATCCATTATAAATATACAGTCCCATGAACGTCCAAGGTGTGTTAAATCAGATATATTCCATAGAGATCAATTTTTTATGATTGAAAACATTCATTGATTCCAAGATTCAACTATACATATTACTTGATCCATAAATTATTCCAAAAAATATATATATTTTATCAAGCTATATTGTTCAATATTAAACCACAAATCAAGACAGGCTAGATCTTTTGATCAAACACTAAACCATTTAATCCACCGGAGATAAACGATGCTAGGGATCGAGAGCTGGTACGAAACACGCAGTCTAGGATGACTAAGGTAATATACCAAGGGTTGGGAGCTGGTGTGAGGAGCATGAAGTCCAGAAGCATGCAGTTCAGTAGGATCAAGGGTAACTACAGGAAAACAAGGTCACGGGAGACTAAGGGTTAGTTGGGTCTGAACCATACTGTTAGTTGTTTTGTTATAGTGGATTATTGACTGACAAAGTGCTCGAAGTTTTTGATCATTTGTGAAGAATTTTCTTCATGATCATATTAGTGTTATTTACTTTACACAATTTACAAATTGTGGTATGCAAATATAGGATAAATTGACTTATTTGATCTAATCATCTAGAAATAGTTAAAAGTGACTTGTTACTTTTAATTTTGTAATTCTGTACGTTGGGTCTAAATATCGATAAATCGGTAAATAAATTTAAACTTTCAAGTGGTATCAGAGCTTAATTACGATGGTTGACCCAATTTTGTTTAGATTAGTCAATCGCATTTTGATGTAGGATTTGAGGATGATAGGGATATTTATGAAGCATTTGACAAATTGTTTGAGGAGTACCTTAAGTTGAAAAAGGTGAATATCTCTCTGCCTTTAAGAAATTGCATAAACTTAAATTAGAAAATAAGTGTTTAGAAGTCAAACTTAAGGAGTCGACTAAATGTAACCAAACCAATCGATTTACATTGTTCCAAATGTAATTGGGGAGCAAAACCAAATCGAACCATCCGGTTCCAAAATTAAAGTTTCATGATAATGACAAGGAATTTTCATTAGATGTATAGACTAAATTTCCATAAATAACTGGATCGAACACGTTAAAAGTTTGGGAACAACTCTTAAAAAGTTTACTAGTTCTATTCTTAATTATAAATTTTTTTTTCTCAAAACCCATTTTTTTTGTTCGTTTTTGTTATAATTTTTATATAAAAATTTTGTAACACGATATGCTACATTTTGTAAAATTATGTTGCACATTTCACCACCATATTTTCATCAATGCAACTGCTATCACTTGTAATACAATGTTGTACACATATTTTGTCTCTTATTTCCACCTCCCGTCGGTCCCACCACATTTAACATCCATTTCTACACAACCATATTTGACCTCGCCACTTGTAACATTAATTGTTACATCGCCATCCATCGTTATAGCCACTGCCACCACCGCTATCGTGCCTTGTAACATTTTTTGTTACACAAATACAACTATAGTCACCACCACCAAATGACCACCACCTTCGTCATTAATGTTGCCATGAACCAACGTTAGATCTAAAAACATATATAAAATTGGAAGAAGGAGAATATATGCATCACCAACAACTAGCCACCATCGTCGCCACCACATCTTTCCCTTTGCACTAGCATCATCACCTTTCACGACCACCAACCAAAATCATTCCCTCCACCATTACATCGCCACCAACATCCACCTCCACCATCACCCAACACCACAAAAACAAATCATGCCCCGTCATGAACCATCACAAAACCACCACTATCGAAACCATATACACTTCCCAAATCACAAAAAATGTAAACGAAAGTGTACAAGAAAATTCAACGGTTTCAAATCTAGTTTCAGACCTGAGTCGAATTCATCGCCATTTCGAAAGTGGTGCTAACCCTAAACATCCAAACTTCAAAAAAATAGTAGAAAACAGCTTCACACCATCTAACCACATAGCCCCGAATGGCATGAACCTACAATAAGTGATTTTTCAGGTTGAAGAAATGAGGAAGGTGGAGATAGGGATAGTAGTGGTGTGGTTAGGGAAGATGAAAATGAAGATGACGGATGTGGTGGTGCTGAGTGTTTGTTATCAATGGTAGTGGTGGTGAAGGGTGGTATGTATGTAATCAGGTTGAAAGAGAAGGTGGTGCCAACACTAGGTGGTCTCAATGGTGGTGGTAGATGGGTAGAACGACGTTAGTGGTGCATAGAGTGGTGGTGTTAGTGCACGATGAAGGAGATCTGGTGTACAAAGTGGTGGTGGTGATTAGTGCTGCTTAGGTGGTGGTGGTGGTCGATGGCCGATGGTGGTGTTTTTTAGTTTAGGGTTTGTGTGATTGATCCACTAGTGTGTATTTGCATTTGCTTGTGTTTTAGTGGGGGGAAAATAGAAAGGAATGGGAACTAACTTCGGAATTTAAAAAGAAATGGAGGTGGTGTGTGCAACTTAGCCTAAAAGTTCTATTCATTTCTACTTTTCAGTTCCGAGTATTAGAACCAAGAATTGGAGGTTTGTGCCGATGACTGGTTCTAGCACCCGTACTCGATTAAAATTTAGGTAGAACCAAATCAAAACAGTCAGTTCATTTTGGTACTTTTATCCACCCCTAGTATGAGCAATTACCACGACAGGGCGGTTACAAAAAGCCTGGAAATTTGTCAAAGGTAAGCTGATCCATTTCATCCCAACATTGGCAAGGTCCGTGTAGCCATCCAGGTCCAAATGGGCTGTCCCAGTGGCTTCTGTACAAATAACTTTACACGTTCCATACCACATGTAAATAAATGGAAGTAAATAATTTTATATTAATGATCCCTACAAATTAATAGTATTGAATTTTCTACTCTAAATTGCAATTATCACTTAGCTATTGGCCGGTGTTCTACTTCAACAATGTACACTTCTCCAACAAAAGACAATAACTTATCACATCGAATGACTATACAGGTTCCAATCACCACATTGCACAAATCTACACAGACAAAGTCATCGAAGATCAAACATATCTAATTTATACAGGAAATTTTCTTTCATTCTGCCAGTGAGTCTGAACAGGTGTATTTTAATTATAGAGTCCAGATTTAACAAGGCACATGCAACTTTTTCAACTGGAGAACAGCCCCGGCACAACCTCATGCCATATAATAATCAAGCTTAGGTAAATAACAGTCAGTGTCGAGCCGCCTGTTCAAGAATCTCCTTATCAATAGATGATATGTAAGGTTTCAACTTCAGCATTCCATCACCTTTCTCTGGAGAGAGATACTTCACACCAACTAGCTTCAGGCCTACAATAAAAGAACAACGCCAATTAATAATATGAAAGAAGATAAGAATCGCAACAGGCAACATTTTCAGAGAACTCCAACCTTGGTGGACACGGAACTGGAAAAGTAGAAGAAAGAACCACGGCACCTTTCCAGCTAAGTAGCATTCTAAAAAGCATAGGCGTGGACACGCGACAAAGACATGGAGACGCATGATTCTTCTTATAAGTATGACATGGAATTAAGATAGCACATGGACACATCGATTTAAATTCTTAAAAAATTTTAATTTATATATTATATCTTTACTTCTATACCTTTTAATATAGAGAACTGCACATACCATAAGCACTTGCTCAAGGAGCATACATAAAGTATCCCTCATGCATTAGAAATTTCAAAAATATATAAAAAATAGGACACCATAGGTGGCTTGTCGGACTCATGTCATGGAGTGCCCGAAGAATGTGGTGTACGAAACAACACAGTCCATATCGGATAAAGACACACACGGCCTTGTAGGGGTGTCCATGCTTCATAGGTAGCATTGCACAGATGAGGATACCTAAAAACATATCAACTCTCAAACTTGGTTTTTGCCAGTGGGGTGGATATTGAGCTTGTGCTCATGCTCGTGCTCACCAAAACAATCATTTTATTGCAACAAGTACAAGATCATGTTTTTACGTGGAGAAATGGAAGAAAAATAAAAGCTGTGAGCTTATCAACTTTTCAAAGAGAAAAAAAAAAAATTGAAATGAAAGGATCCAGCTCCCAAAAAAATAACTTCCCAGCCTCGCAAGAGGTGAGAAGAAAAGGCAAGTCATTTGATAAAGTTTTTCACTTTATCAAGTTTGCCCATTATGCACAAGTAGTTTCTACAAAACAAATTATACAAAAACAGTATGATATACTTAGGGGCTCCATTCCACTTTGCTATTTAAATAAAACTAAAAGAATAAAAAACAGAAGAATTAATTTCACTTTAAACTAAATTTTTTTTAAACATCTCTGTCTTTTCTCTAGTTATGTGTTGAACTTTCAGTTATTATCCCCGAAACTCATTGAAGGCTGATCAATTATTTCCATTAATGCCTTAAATACTTGTAAAACCAAATCCTTGCCAAAAGTTAAACAAAAAGAATGTGTTCTAATTGAAGAAACAAAAGTTTACATAAAACGATTATTCAATCCCTACAAGGATCATACAGTAAATTTTATTGTTTTCATGCGTAAAATATTTGAAAAGTCAGAATACTCACTCTTATTCACACGTCCGTATAAGAACCTCTCGCCTTTCCAGTATTCCAGAGGTCTCATTCTGATTCTTTTGCTTCTTCGTACTCCAGTTTCAAAGGATGTACCAGACTCTGTAGATGTAACGTGACTATTACATCATGAAAAGAAAGAATTACAACAGAAATTCTGAGCCAACAGATGTACAAGTTTAACACCTGCAAGACTTTTTCTCAGCGGATGTGCTTTTCTGAGGCGGTTTTCATTTGCTTCTCTATTTGATTTCCATTTCCTTTCCTGATGTGATGTATCTGGAAATTTGAATAGTAGAGATAAAGTTCAAGGTATCCACAAATTAATAGACAGTGGTATAATCTCTTAGCAATTTATTAAATACATGAGGTCCTAGCACTCAAGTCTCGTAACATAATTGCCCTTTTAGTCTCTTACAACATCATCAATTCCTTTAGCATGTACCAAACTCTGATGAGAAACTGATGGATCAAACATTACCAACTATAATCCAAAAAGTACGAAACCAATCATCTAAATACCTGAACTCAATCTTATCGAGTATAGTTCATCATGCACAAAGTAAAAGAAGCAGAAATCCAAAAAAAAAAAATAAGTATAAAAGTTACAAAGCCAAAGCCTCTATACCCAGCAAAAGAAAAAATCACAAAGCGACGAAGTGGAAAAGAATAAGTAAGAGAGCAAGATACGCACAATATTTTCCAAATTTCCACAGTCCTCAATTACCTTAATTCCAACATATCAGAGGCTTTACATATTTACACCCCTGTGATTCCCCAGACGCAGACAGAGAGAGAATGAACTAGATAAAATATGAAAATGAAGAAATTAAAATCATGTTATTCAAATCATATCTACACATGTTAGCACCTATCAATAAGCACTCGTACTCCATTTTGCATGACCACGTAGATGCATATTTTAACCCATACATACACTCCATTTTACCAAAATGATTAAAATAAGTCACAGCTGGAGTCAACTAATGCAAATTCAGGTAGCTTTATAGATCATCTGTGCCACTTAATCCACGGTGATCCACCAAAATTCATAGATTCCTCCTTAAATTAGACGTATGATAGCACACTGCCTACTGCATATTATTTGTGCAGGTATACATAGGATATTCCAATATGTATAAACAATGAAAGAAAGAACTAGCTTCTAAGGTTGATACAGAATGATCATAATGCTAATCATTTCACTGTAAAATTTAGTGAAAAATGTAAATTGAAAACTAAATGAAAAAATAATGATCACTGATAGGACCTTAAATTCAATGAGAAAAATAAAAATAAATAAATAAGTTAGCAGACAACCTCAGGCTGTTGTTCAGTATCAAACTGCTGCATCCTGGATGGAGTATCCATGGAATCATCAAGTAGATCTGTCAGAAGGATAGAAATGAAGCAGATAGAACATCAAAACAATAAAGTGAAAATATAATCTGCATTTTATTCACAGTGCAACATTTAGTGAAACATGGGCAAGATATTGTGCATTTCCTGTATTAAGGCTTATAGATTTACACCAAATTAAAAAAAATTAGAATACATCTTAAATTAGAGAACGATATCATGATTTTCAATCAAGGTGCTTCTTAATTTTTCATAAGCCTGAAGCCTTCAAATCTGTCAAGCCAATGACACAAATATTACATTATTGCCTTTAGTAATTACAGAAAAGGGCATCACGCACTCTTGTGGGCCTACACCTATAAAAGAGTAAGAGACCAAGTGACAGAGAATAAGCATGAATGCAGGGACCTCACAGCTTTTGAAGAGTTCAACGTGTAACAATGTACTACCAACTTAATATCTACCAAGTCAGAGTTGAGATTCTAGTGCCGCATAAACATTTTTCACATACTCTGAAATTAATTACCAATAATAACATTATGCTCATAAAATGAAATTCAGAACTCATAATTCATATCACAACCAGCTTTAAATCTACAAAATATCTAAATAGTTTTCATACAGAAGAATATTCTACAATTTCAATATTGACAATCTTTCAGGTTATGGTTTTAACATCAATGATAGCCTCAGTATCTTATTTCAGAAAACCTGGGCCACTAAGGAAGAATTACCAGCACTCTTTGCCAACTTATTGCTTATCTAGTGGAAATTTAAATTTAAATTGCATCAATAAATACTCAGCTTTACACAAAATTACAGTGAAATGACAAATAAATTAAGAATATAAAAGGAGGTCCATAACATGGGTTGCATAAGATAGAGCTTATTTGAATTGAATATGAAAGAAGATTGGATTTGCTTCGGACACAAGTATAGATGATTACAAGCAATCTCAGGCAGTTTGCTTGAAGACAAATATGATTCAATTGTGAAAAGATGAAAGATATCATCAGATGAAAACAATGTACTGACCCAACATAATATATCAAGATATAGTTGCATATAATTTATGTAGATCTAACAATGAACCAAATGGATTGGAGAAAAAGGATTTTGTGTAGCTGAACCAAATTTATTGGGAACAGTGCTTAGTTCGTTCTTGTTAATGTTATATAGTTATATACGACTTGAGGTTCATATAAGTTATCCATAAAAGATGACAAATCAAAGTAAGAGACTAATATTCTCACTGCCATGTAAGTTTCCAGCTACTGTCACTTCTTCAACATTGCAAACTGGTGCTTCGTTTGGTCGACCATCACCATTTTGTCTGCTTTCATTGTTGTCCACCAACGGATTCGGCAAACTGCCTGAACTTTCCTTCATCACCTTCTGTGAATCCACATTAGAAAGACTAGGTTCCCTAATTTCAATATCAATGCATGACTTCAACTTGCTAGACATGCTTGAATCCTTCAGTTCAATCTGATGATGAAGCTTGTTGACTTGTTGAACGGGAGAAACACTTGAAGGTGCTGACTGATTAACCTTAAGAGGAGAAAGTGGAGGTCTCAGAGGATTAGATTGCAAAATTTGCTTCTTCAATGAATATAGAGAAGCAACTAAATTTCTTGAAGGGGTTGGTGAGGCTCCATGATCCGTTGTGCAATCTTGTACTTCATTTTGTCGACTATCACCAATTGCATTTTGTTGGCTTGCAGTCTCATCCACACATGGATCTGGCAAACTGCCAGAAATTTCATTTATCACCTTCTGTGAATCTATATTAGGAATTTTAGGTTCCCTAATTTCAATATCTATGCATGATTTCAACTTGCTAGACACACTCGAATCCTTCAGTTCAACCTGACCATGAAGCTTGGTTAACGGTTGAACAAGAGAAACACTTCATGACGCAGATAGATTAACCTTAAGAGGAGAAAGTGGATCTCTCAGGGTATTAGATTGCATATTCTTCAATGAAGATAAAGAAGCAACTGGATTTCTTGGAGGGGTTGGTGAGGCTCCATGGTCGATTAAATTTTGTACCACTTGTTCATGCTCAATGGGCAGTTCCTCAGAATCCCCAAGTATGCTTTTCAGCAAAGTATCAATGACCTGTGAATTATTACAGGGCTTTGAAAAAATTTCTCCAAGGGCCATACCATCAATCCTTCCAACATGATGAGGATCAGGCATGCACAATTTTTCCAGATCAAGAGGTTTGATCTGCAATCGCTCCTGTAAGAGATTCAAAGCCCCATCCCCATCTAAATCTTCATTATTGCATGATAACAACTCATCCAAAATACAGTTGACATTAGTCCTCGCCTCCAACGTTGAATCTGTTAAATCAGATTAAACATGATAATAATTGAGAAGAAGACATATTTGCATTCTAGACAGAGTTCCAATGACCATTGAAACAGGATCAGTAACAAAAGTCCTATCACATCAAACTTTCCTCAATTCTACAGGATTCACTCACCAGCCAACTCCACTTCCTGTAAATCAACATTGGGTCTAGGACGGGAATAAATTATTTTTTGCTGAGAGTCATGTTTAGGAGCATCCAGAACATCCTGCTCCACTATTTCTTGGGAGGACATTAATGTGCCATCATTTTCAGATGAGGCTGCAGAGTATCGATGTTTATAGTTATATGACTTCCTGCAGTTAAAAAGAATGAGCTGATATTATTCCTACCAAATGCAAATGCCTAAAAACTAAAAAATTTTAAGGTGAAATGTAATAGTCAAGATGACAAAAAAGAAGTAAAATACCCCAAAATTCCAGGTCGACGAGGACGTGCTTTAGTTGGAGGTTTGTATTCATTCAAATTGTTTGTGTGGTCACCAAGCTGTTTTTGTATTTCCTTTTGGGCATCTGTAGAATTAATAAATAAGAATCCTCCATTACAAAATAGATGATATGGGTAACTGAAACTTTTATACAAAAATAAGAAAAATGTAAATATGAAACCAAATAATTTTACTTTCAAGCCTCTCATAAGCATCAAAAAATTTGTCTGGGTCATCCAGCTGATCAACATTCAAAGTTGGTTCCAAAGTCACAGAAGGCTGGCTGTTACCAAACATATTTTCTTAATATTGTATAAATCTCTTAAAGAGCCCTATTGAAACTAAAAATAAGGATGAATGAGCACCAGTCTTCACCTCACATTAGGTTTCAAAGAAAATCGAGCCCGCTTACGACCAAGGGCCAGACCTTGCCTTCGTTCTTGAGGCTTGTCCTTGCCCTTTGCAGCAACTGCATCACTGATGCTCACAGTTTCAGCTATGTTTGCAAAATTGGAGCCCCGAAGCTCTGCTCCATGCATAATTCTCTTTGCCTCATTCCTAAGCTTTTCAGGAGTCCTCAACTCTTGCTGAGACAAGAGGCATAATAAACAAGCACAAAAGTCTAGTTACAATCTTTTCTTTCCAAGTTGGATCTCATAACTCATGAAATAATGAAATCAAACGGAAACCAACGCCGTTTTTTGCAGAGTGGACTTCACAAATTTAAGACACAAATTAAACGCACATTATCTTTTCCATTTTCTTGTTCGTCTCAATCTTTTGCCGCGAAAGAGTTAAAAGATGGCACAAATCAATGTCCAAATGTTAGGTTCTTTACAATTACTGTTGCATCAATCCACAGGGAAAAATATATAACAGTCACCTCAAAAGACTACACAAAACACTTACTCTACCAAAATAGTCTTCTTAATCTCATAGCATCAAGTGAAAGCATAAAATGCAGGAATTCAAGAAGTTAAAGCTAGGACGAGTACAAAATAATGAACAAATTAGAAATTGAGACGACTTCAAGTACCAAAGATTTCATAAAATGGTGAATTGAATCAAGGTCTTTGGAGTCAGACGGAATTCGACAGTCGGTCGAAGCCCTAATTCTGGGAGGGAAGAGAGACAGTCCATTGACGCCTTGCAGTGGGTCCACCGAGTCAGAGATCAGTGAGTCGCTGGCCATTGCCGCACTGTTTGTGAGAGTACGAGTGACTGATTGAGAGAGATGGAGACGGCGCGTGTGCAGATGTGTCGGCGAGTGGCAGGTGTGAAATATTATAGTGGGATTCGAACCAAGAGACTGAGCGGGATATAAATTTCGCAACGGTTCGACAACAACCTGCAAGGCCTCGTCACAATGATTTATTTTTAATTCAGCTAAAAAACAAAATTTTAATAAATTTTGACTTAAATTTTTACCATTATTTTTTGCTAAATCAAATAGGAGCTTAATTTGGTGGTTGTTTAACAGTTTTTTAATGAAAATTTTAATAGATTTTAAGGCTTGATTGATGAAATGTATGGTGAAAAAGTTGATAAAAATTGTGAGTTCCAAAAAAATGTATGATTAAAATTTATTTTGTACTTTAATCTCAATTTTTTTTAACTGTCACAAGTAAACACTTAGAAAGAATGAATTTTTTTACACGTTTTGATAATGGCATGTCGCCGTTGGCTAGTATCCAACTTTTTAGAAAAATGCATGATATGACTTTTGAAAGGTAAAAACATTTTCAAAATAGGAAACACTTTTAAAAATTAGTTTTTCAAACAAAAATTAAGGTGGGCTCCTCTAAAAACTATTCTACATGAAATAAAAGTAAAAAACAAAAATCATATCAAACGAACTCTAAAAATCCCTTTTAAATGTAAGATATTCTCTATTTTAGAAAATCGATTCTTGAAATTAAGTTATAATCAATGTTATTAAAATCAAACCGAACCAACCCGTTCAATCGGATAAATCGAGAATTGAACTAAAATTTTCTCCGATGTATACACCACACCCTATGGAGCTCTTTTAGATTTATTTCTTTAGTCCCATAATTGATATATTTTCAATGTGGGATTGACAAATTTCAATAAGCACACTTATTCAATACACTTTTAATATGGGATTGACAAACTCTAGTAAAGCAAACTTATACAATATTATTTATGATCACATGATGTATGACTACAAAACTAAATTACTCAATTCGTATAGATTGTTGAAATATTTTTTTTTAATATTACAAATTATTTAGTAAAATTGAAATGAGTTTTTAAGTGATCCAACAAATTAAAATTTAATAAGTTTTATATTAAAAATATTTATTGTTTTCCTCTCATTTTTTATTTATTGACTCTAGAGTTCGATTCAGATTAAAATTTTTTACTCTTAACCCTTTTTCTTTTTTCGGTTCGATGCTCGGGCCTGGTTTAAAACATTGGTTATAATAGATTGATTATTTTAACATTATAAAAGCATCTTCAAAGAAGCTTTTGTTTTTCTTGTTTCAATAAATATTTATTGTTTTCCTCTCATTTTTTATTTAATATATTTCTTTTATGTCAATGGTCAATAAATACAAATATGATTTGAATAATTTGAGTATTAAAATATTAAAATATCCGACTTATTAAAATAAGTATGACAATGAATCATTATAAAGTAAAAGGGTAATTAGCACATAACGTCTCACCCTTCATTGTTATTGTGAAAAACGTCACCACGTTTCATTTTTTGATATTTTCACCCTTATTTCCCATCTTTCATTGCGCAAAAGATCATTTTCATTTATTTTTTCAATTAAAATTTGTGAAATGACGAATATACCCTTCTCTTTAAATAAAACAAAAAGAAAAAGAAAAAAATAATTGCAATTATAGTCCCAATTTTTTTGAAAATTTCAAATGAGTCCCAAATAAATTATTAAAATGGTAATTAACACATAATGTCTTAATAAAACAAAAAGAAAAAAAAATTAATTGTAATCATAGTTCTAATTTTTTTAAAAAGCGCAAATCAGTCTCAAATAAATTATTAAAAGGGTAATTAGTATATGATGTCACTATCTTTCACAATTATTGCGAAAAAATTCATACCTTTTATTTTTTTGACATTTTCACCCTTAAGTACATATTTGATTAAATAAAGAACTGTGAAATAATGAATATACCCTTATATTTAAATAAAAAAATATTTTTTTTAATTTCTAATTCTTTAATAATTTATTTGGGACTGGTTTGCACTTTTTAATTTTTTAAAATTGTTTTAATTTTTAAATAAATTTAATTGTGAATTGTTTGCACTTTTTTTATAAAAAGTAATTTTTTTTGGGACTCGTTTGTAATTTTTAAAAAAACTGGGATTATGATTACAATTAATTATTTAGCTTTTTATTTAAATATGAGAGTATATTTGTCATTTCATAGCCTTTTATTGAGAAATTGGATGAAAATGGATAGAAATGATGGTTTACGTAATCAAATATATATTTAAGGGTGAAAATATCAAAAAAATAATAATAAAAGGTATGGATTTTTTTTGCAACAATAGTGAAAGGTAGGAACGTTATGTGCTAATTGCCCTTTTAATAATTTATTTGGGACACATTGCCCTCTTTAAAAAAAATTTGGACTATGATTGCAATTAGTTTTTTCTTTTTCTTTTTTTTTATTTAAAGAGAATGGTATATTCTTTATTTCACAATTTTTAATTGAAAAAATAAATAAAAATGATCTTTTGCGCAATGAAAAGTGGAATGCCCAAAAAATGAAAGGTAACGACGTTTTCCACAATAAGAGTGAAAGATGAGGATGTTATGTGCTAATTACCCTACTATAAAATATTAGAAAATACGTTTTATTTTTTTGAACGAAATGTAAAATAATGAGTTAGGAGTTTGTTGAAATGTATCAAAAAATTTACTCTCTAAATTTTAAAATAGACTATATTGTGTATAATATGCTCTTTTAAATTAAAGAATATCTTGAAGATACTTTTAAATAACAATTAAGGACATGTTTGACATGACTTTTGAAAAATCGAAAATTGTTTTTGAGACAAATAAACTGTTTTTAAACACGCTTGAAAATTTTTCTGAAAACATTTTGTTTTAGGGCCTGTTTGATAGACCCTTTTTTCCATACAAAATGGAATTGAAATTTCATTTCCCACTTTTGCCATGTTTGATGGAACTTTTTTGTCCCAATAATTGATTTTCCACCTTGCCACATTTAAACTTTTTTAGACAACTTTTTTTAAAATTTTTTTTTTTTTTTTTGCAATAGAAACAAATTATATCCATAATTGTAAAAAGAAAAAAAAATCCCTTTAATTAACAATTTTTGTGTAAAACAAAGTCAAACGAACACCAAAAATTTTTCAAATTTTTTTTTTTTTTGGCAATTCAAACAAATTATATCCCCAATTGAAAGAAATTATATCCCTTTAATTGGCAATTTTCATGAAAAACAAAGTCAAACGAACACCAAAAGATAAAAAATTTCAACATTTTTCAGGTGGAAAATTATATCAATCAAACACAATTAATTGACAATTCTCAATATAACAAGTTTTAGACAATTCAATTCCCTGCAATTCGTTTTCTTTCCACCCAAATTCTATCTTTGAATCAAACGGACCCTTATTGTAAGAACATTTAGTGAAAGTTGTTTTAAGATAACTACCTCGTAAAACTCTTATAAAAGAGATAGAAATAAAAAAAAAAATCTTGTCAAACATAACCTATCTATTTTTTATAAACAAATTCTTGAACTCTCAATTTTTAAAACTCACCACATAAACAATTAAAAACAAAAATGGGTATGTTTGAGTTAATTGTTCAAATTCTCACTAAATTAGGCGGACGTTTTGAATATTCACTATACTTTAATCTGACGAGTTTTGATCACTATTCTTCTCAAAGTTTCAGACATTACTCACTGAAATCACATTTGGAACCCCATAACCGTTTGAATGCCCAATCACGAAGGAGGGAAAGTCCACGTAAGCAAATACATCTTTGATTACTTATTATGCTTTGGCAGGCATCATTAATTGCTCACTATATTTTAAATTGGACAAATTTTGGCCATTAAACTTCTCAAAGTAATGTAGATTTTGCGATTGCAAATATGGCAATCTAGTATAAGTTTTTCCAATAAATATGCAACAGAGCAATGATTATAAAATATTAAATTGTAATTGAGACACCAAAGTATAGTGAACAATTAAATACAGCTTGCTTACGTGGACTTTTCTTCATTCATGATTGGACATTCAAACAGTGATGGGACGCCACATGTGAAAACTATATGTCGGATCAACTATTCCGTTAGAGACTCGAAACAGAAGTGATTCTAGTAAGTAATGTCCTGACTTTAAAAAAGTATAGTGATCAAAACTTAACACATTAAAGTATAATAAGCAATTAAAGACGTTGGTCTAAATTTAATGAGCATGGGAACAATTAATTCTTCCTCCTCTTCTCTTATTACTCCATTATTCCCTTATACTATTATACCCGGTCGCTCACCTTTCTAGACTAAACAATGCACTTGCACTTACCTCTACTGATTCATGCAAACATATTTTCGACAATGGAGCTACAATTGTTGGAAGGCATAATTTTCACTACAACCGCCACGTTGTATGGAGTTAATCGCATGACTGCTTAAGGCCTCTTTAGAATAACTTCTTTTTCTACTTCGAGCAAAAGAATAAGAGAAGTAGAAGTCAGAGCTTTTGAATTAGAATTTGGAAGCTAATTTTTAAAAGAGTTTTTATTTATGTTTGTCTTGAACATGTTGAAAGCTATTGCAACATTTATTTTAACAAAAAATAGCAATTATTATGACTATGCATGCTTCGGTTTGGCCTGATTTCAAAAAGAATTGAATCGCGTAAAAAATTCTTGGGTATCTTGTAATTAGAACCACAGGGTCCAAATCTAATTATGAAACCAAATTGAAACCTAAACGTTGATTCGATTCCATATCATAATCAAATTTTTAAGATTTAAAACAACACAACATTAATCTATTTTTGATGGATTAAATGTAATCGAAATTATTGTTAACGATTTTATTTATATGAAATTAGTTTTTGAATTCTGCCCTCTTTTTAGATTATGTTCATATTTTGAGAAAAATGCTGTGAGCTGTGTATTTAGAATTTTTGGATAAACCCAATTGGATAACAGAAGCCTACAAGTTAAACTATCTCACATATTTGAAATAACGGGTTTCAGGACACATAGATCAAGTTATACTCATTTTAATAAACATGTGGCAATAAAAAAGTTTAGAACGTTCGGTCTTCGATTCTGGATTTAAAATTGAGAATCGAATCAAACTCATCGATTTTTTGTTGTAATGCCCATTATCGAATTTAATCTAAGAAGAATTGAATCGAATCAGTTCAACACTTTTATCCAGCCCTAGAAATTATAATTTGACAATTACAATTCTACAATTAACTAATTTAATTTTAGGACCATGCTATGTGTACATAATGATGTACACATAGCCTTACACCCCCCTCACATGGAGGGGGGCCCACACACAATAAAATATTCGTGGGCCCCTCTTCATGTGAGATG
>CAIGRT010100623.1:0-21338 GCA_903798405.1 Fraxinus platypoda | reverse complement strand
GTTTTGGACATTGTTTGTTTTTTACATTTTTTTGTTTCGAGTGCTTGCTTTGGATATTGATGTAGTTAGTTTGAGCATTATTTGCTTTGGATTTTAAAATTTTGAATTTGTATTTTAACTGGAAATTAAAAAAAAAAAAAGGGGCAGGTCCACGCCCCGCACCCACCCCGCCCTGTCTAAGGTGAGGCGGGGAGTCCCCACCCCGAACCCGCCCCGTTGCCATCTCTATGCACCACCAACTCCATCAAGAAATGATTTTTGTTTTGGTTACCATTCCGATTTTGCAGATGAGATCTGATGCCAATAATCAATGGAACGGGTCTTACTATGGAAGGCAAGGTTACAACGGGAATGGATTTTTTGCAGGTGCAGCTGCCAACGGGGCATCTTCAAATAGTTATGGGAACCACTAGCATCAGTTCGCTAAATTACTCGATTGTGCTCGTCGAGTATATGAGAGAAACTATCAAATTAACATAAATGCTTAAAATATGTCGTATTACGAAATTTGTAGGAGGATTCAATATAATGAGATGCGAGGACACTTTTTTTTTTTTTTTTGAACTTAGTTTCATAATTTTTAAGAGTTTGTTACAATTATTCTCATCCTCCCTTGTTCTATTTTAATTCTTTTGGAGCTTCATAATGTTATAGAAATTCACTTATTTTTGCTATTCTATAGTTTTATATGTAAGGGCATGATTGAAGGTGGATTTGATTATACACATCCCGTGAGATCTATAAGTATTACTTATTTATCAGTTACTTATTTCTATTCTATTTAATTATAATTGCCTACCAAACATGAGTTGCAAAACGTGATCCTAAAAAATTACAACCAATGACGTGCCCACAAAACACAGGCTAGCACGTGATGCCATTAAATGACTCAACTTATACAATCATACCGTCACAGGGTTGTCTCAAACAATCCGTGATGACGTCGAGGTTTCTCGATTCAGTCAATCAACACGCAATTGCACTTTTTGTATAGGAAGCCAAGTAGAATAGCATGCAAAAAAATTGAAGTATTAAAGTAGCATTACGGGTCCCAACTTTATATTTCACTAAAATAAAGAAATACGTTACAAAACTTGTGAAGGGTCAGCACAACCCATTGCCTCGTCACGTCTTCCTCTCTGCCTTTTAGCCTCCTATTCTAAATGTCCAACACTTAGAATAAATAGGCAAAATCTCGGCAGTTGGATCAGTTCTTCTTGTTTTTAGCCCCACTTCAAGCTAAAACTACCCCAATATCAAACACACATTAATAACATCTTCCACCCACCATCATGTCCCTCCCTTGTGCCGAATTTTGTCATCGAATTTGAATACTGAAACCAATTGGACAACAAAATTGCAATATTGTCGAACACATATCCGCATCAATCCATCAATCAATACTGACTGACTTGCGTCCTCGAATTCTGCCGCTATCAAGTAAATTAGTCATCCGTGCTTTCGTCGTTAGCTCATCACCATTTTCTGTACGCTGTCTTGCTCCATATCTCGAATCTGCGCACTGCCTTGCACATTACACCTTCGGCCGCAGCATACAACGGACAAAACAATATACGGTGTCGTGCCTGTTTTCTCGGAGAGGGTCCTCACAACTCACACATACCCACTCACTATTGTCAACCACGATCAAAACGCTGTCGTTTAAACTGTCGATTCCTCCTCCACTGAGCGCGCCGATCTCTGTAGCAAATTCTCAATCTCTCCCTCTAGGGTTTTTAATTACTAGAGAGTAGAAAAATCCCCAAACTAGAAGAAAAATGGATCAATCGTTTCTAATAATGCTATCAAATTTGCTCCACCTCCACAACCACCTTGATCCGACGAACTCCTTACTCTCCGATACCTCCTCCGCCGCTTACTCCTCCGACGTATCATCACCATCCTCCATCCTTACCTCCACCTCCGCCGCACCCCTCCTCTTCTTCACTCTCGCCTCCGTCCTTTCTTACCTGGCTTCTAACTCACCTAAAAAACCCTCCAAATCCTCTTCCCCCTCTTCTTCCTCCTCCAAACCCCCGTCAGAATTCTCCGTGGCCGCCTTCCGGGCCCTCTCTACAGAGCGCATATGGGCCATGGAAGCCCCCCTTCGTGACGTCCAGTGGCGATCCCTCTACGGCCTGTCTTACCCAGTGTTTACTACTGTTGTTGATAAACTTAAGCCGTACATTACTCAATCCCAGCTGTCTTTACCGTCTGATTATGCTGTTGCTATGGTCCTGTCTAGGCTCTCTCATGGCCTTTCCCTCAAAACCCTTGCGTCCCGTTATGCCCTTGAACCGTATTTGATTTCGAAGATTACTAACATGGTTACTCGCCTATTGGCTACTAAGCTTTACCCTGAATTTATCAAAATCCCCGTTTCCCGACGTCGTCTTGTGGAGAATACGCAAGGGTTTCAGGAATTAACCTCGTTGCCGAATATTTGTGGGGCTGTTGATTCGACTCCTGTGAAACTGCATAAGCTTAGTCCTGATGTAATTAATGGTTCTATGTATTATTGTAAGTATGGGTTTCCTTCAATTTTGCTGCAGGTTGTTGCGGACAGCAAGAAGGTTTTCTGGGACGTGTGCGTGAAAGCTCCAGGTGGTTATGATGATTCCACACATTTTAGGGATAGCTTGTTGTATAACAGATTGATTACTGGTGATATTGTGTGGGACAAGGCGATAAATGTTAGAGGGCAGCATGTGAGGCCTTACATAGTGGGAGACTGGTGTTTTCCTCTGCTGTCGTTTTTGCTTACACCGTTTAGTTATAACAGGACGGGAAATCCAGCACAAAATGCATTTGATGAGGCATTGATGAGGGGAAGGAAGACAGTGGAGGAGGCCATTGGTTTGCTTAAAGGGAGGTGGAAGATCCTGCAGGACTTGAATGTGGGACTGAACCATGCACCACAAACCATTGTTGCATGTTGTGTGTTGCATAACCTGTGCCAGATCGCGAGGGAGCCTGAACCGGAGCTTTGGAAGGAGCCTGAAGAGAATGGGCAGCCTCCCCGCGTGCTGGAGAATGAGAAGTCCTTTCATTATTATGGGGAGAGTTTGAGGCAAGCCCTGGCTGATGATCTATACCAACGGCTTTCATCAAGATGAGCAAATGAGCGGGGAGACCTTTACCAACTTTCTTTTACCAAATGTAAGAATAACTCACTTTGCTTTGTAATTATGATTTGCTCTAGATGATCATTCTCTCCGACTTGTTGGCAATAAAATTATTATAACATCTCCTTTGGTTGACAAGATGGTTTATCGAGACTCCGGAACTTGAACCTGACTGATCACTGATATTAGATAGGCTTGGCTTGAATTCAAAGAAGTATTGATGCTTATCCATCATTTTCTGCTACTGGCGTTGATGATTATATTTAATTGTTCGACTTTGTTATGGTACTCCGTTGGGCCATTAGAAGAAAATATGTGCATAATACGATCATAGGTATGGCCATATTAGAACGGATAAATAATTAGAGAAATTGAAGAATGCAAAATATCTTTCCTACTAAGAATAATTGGAGGAAAAAACACCCTTGAACTCTTTGTTTGTAGAAAGCATAAGATGCTAAAAACTTAGCCCAACACCATAACTTGGAAATTTCTTGCTTTCTTCCTCCAAAAACCATGTTTCTCTCTGTCCAAATGATCCAGAACCATCACTTTCCATATAACCACCCCCATCTTGCCCTTATCAAATTCTTCCCAAGGTTGCCCTCTCCTAAACCACCTCTACTCTCACTTCTTGTTACCAATTCTCGAGGTAAAAAATAATTTTGCGAAGACCCCTCTTCCCCGTGTTTACACAAAAAGTTCCTCAATTTTCTCCAAAACCACAACAAACTTACTCACCATGCATCCTAAATGACGACTTGTAATAGTTGGGAATATTTGGCAAAACCAATTGGATAAGAATAATCATTTCTCACTTGAGGGGAATGATTTCTTTTACTTATCCAAAAACTTTCTCAAGTCTTGGAAACCAAAACGCTATCGAAAATGAATTACCTCCTCGTTCGAAGGCCTAGATATTTCAAAGGACACTTCTCTACTAAACAGTTACCCCCAGTTCTAACACAACTACAATTGACGTTAACTCCCAGAGGAACATAGCTTGATTTGTTAATGTATGAAGGTGAGACTAGTACTTTCACATTCACTGAAATACTTATCTTTCTATTTTTCCTAGTAAAAATCTTCTCTTTTACTATCTTTTTTTAGGAAATTTCTGCTGTTGATATATGAAGGCTTGGTTGCCTAATTCCACCTGATCACACGCCAACCTAGCTGCTGCAATAGTTGAAAGGGCGTCTTAAATTTGTATATTGCGGAGGGATCATCAAAACCTTTTTATCATTTAGGTAAAGCTATAGCAATTGCTTCAGGCTTTTCCATCTCTTTAGTTTAAACCATTTGCTGGGCACTTCGTATATTTACAGCTGAAGAAGAAACATATTACTGAACTTGAGTGAGTGTACTGTGTCAAGGATAAGGAAAATCACATCTCAATTGTAACCGGGTTTTATTTATCTGATATCTTGCTAAAGGGTGTATTCTGAACTTACAATGACAGTGGCAAGGCTAACATTTCATGCTGTTATTTTGTTTGATGGTGTCTGCAGCATCTTTTATCTATTTCATTGTTATAGAGCGTTAAGCAAATTTTACACACAGATGGTTACATTATGATTTCTGTTTCCCCCTGCATTTTGAATTTACCTCAAGTTTGTCATTGGACCTGTGATATGGGTGTGAATATACTTGGCTAATCTAATACCTCCTAGCTTGAATTTACATACAAGGACTTGCCTAATAGATGTCTTTACAAAGTTCCAACTTTTACTCTTCCAGACATTTGAACATGATTAGCGTGCTGTGAGAAAAAATAAAAAAATTCCTGGATGGGAACGAGACTATGCTACATAAAATATGTTAATACCACAGATTTCTTACAAGATGGATAAATTATTTTGGAGCTAGAAACTATATTTGAGAGAGGTTCCATTCTCAGTAGACCGGAAAATATTGCAGTAGCCATGCATACGATTAAACAAAAATTACAGTCATACGTCTCATGGTCGTTAAAATTTAGTAATGGAAGGCAGTGGTTGTGTGAGGACCTTAATCGAGAAAATGGCAATGACACGGGTGACGTCTTGATTGATGCCAATGTCATGGCCAAAGACGTGCAGGATATTTGGACAATGCGCAGATTCGAGAATGAAGCAAACACATTGGGTTGGTTTTGTGATGCGGCAGTAATCTGAGGCATAACGATGCTGGATTTACTTTGTGGCAGTATCGTAGGATGGAATACGGGGACACAAGTCGGATTTGGCATTGATCGATGGGTTGGTGCGGGCAAGTGTTCGATAACATTGAGACCTCGCTATCTAGCTGACTTTAATCCACGATTTCAATGGTCAAAAGATACATGAGGATGGCATGTGAAGGCGATCACATACAGTTATGTCTTGTGTTTGAATTAGGGCTAGTTTTTTCAACCATGTGGGGGCTAAAATGTGAATAACTAACCCTAGCAGTTGGGGCGTCAACTGCAATCCAAGAATGCTTATTTATTTTCTAGGTAATGTGAAATGTGAACTTAGTGGAGTAGAGAGGCAGATTGTGAGGTTTTTGAATGAGGCAACAAGTGTGTGTTGGTCATTTCATGTGTTTGTAACGTGTTTCTCTATTTTGATTGAGAAATAAAGTTGGGACGATTCCCCTGTGTTTGTCTTAATTAATTCAATCTTTCGCATACTTGGCAAAAATCCACGAGTTTTCATTATCGAATTTGCACAAAACTTGTATTGATTGGTTCTTGATGCCACAGCGGGGATCACGGATCAGCCATGTAACACTGTGTCAGGTTGGAATCGGAGTTTGTGGTGGTGATGGCGGTGTTCGCCGTATCACTGATGGCTTTAGGATCTCCTCCTCCCCTGCAATTATTAGCTGACAAAACTAGAGTCAAACCAGCAAGTGGAATTTCTCTTTTTTGCATCAAGTCATGTCTGTTATATTCCTAAACTTTTTGACTCCATGCCTCTTTTTTCTCTTTATTATTATTATTATTTTGGTAAAACGTTTTTAGAATTAAAGAAATTCGAGTAATTTTGGGAGGTAAAAACTAAAGTGAGACAAAAATAAATTAATGTTGAAACTAGAAAAATAAAGCAATTTTATTTGTTGAACTAACATTTTAATAAATTATACACACGAGACAATCTTCAACATCGAAATAACATGAAATTTCCACATAAAATTATTCTAAATTACACTCCAAAATTAAAAGAAGTTAAGCATGAGGAGAATATGGTGTATGAACCCAGAAAACGTAAAAAATATATATAAAAAAAAGTTGCATAATAGAATGAACAACTACTCAAAAGAGTCGAGAATGAGCTTTTTCATGTTCAATCAATGGTTTTAGTTATGCAAATTACTGTGCTGTTCTTGAACTTTATCTTCTTCATGCGTTTGTGTTTCTTCTTGGGGCACCACCGCCGGGGCAGCATCGCTGGATGAGCTGCTTACACTGTGCTCCGCCACCATGGCTGGCGGAGAAGGCGGAAAAACTCGTCCATCAATACAAGAAGAACATTTAGTCTCGGCCCATTCTTCTATATCGTACCGGCCACGACCCATTATTCTCCTACCCGAACAAAGCCTGCCAATCATCACTGCCATTGCACCCAGCATTATTATCACTGCCAGAACCCCAATAACGGGTCCAACCGACCCATGACCCGAATGAGCTGTGGAGTCCTGTTGGGCAGCCACCACCATTGGCGGTGGCTGCTGCTGCTGTAAAGGGTCTAACAATGGTGTATCAGAAGTAGACATTTGAATTGTGGCAACAAATATTTATGTTCTCCTGGTTTTGGATCTTGGTTTAAGATGATATTCTAGATTTTTGCATCAAACATAAGCCAAAACATGGGTAAAGATGGATTTAACAAAGGATTTTATGAAAAAATTTCAAGTGTTGAGAATAGTTTTGTTCTTGAATAGGAGACGAAATTTTGTGAAAAAAAATATCAAAATACTAAAGAATCTTTTGTTATGTTTGTGCCCCGAGAAGAAGTATTGTGCCAAAAGTTTGGTAACTTTGGAGGTACACTGCAAGAAGCGTTCAAATAGGTTGAGCCTCTAAGGTCCAACTAACTCGACATACAAAAAGCATGGTCAACAAACAAAAATGCATTCTAATTTTATTGAACAATGTGACGATGATCCATTGTCACGTCACTCTAAATGAATAACATTACTCTTGTCATGCTTAATTAGCTTTTTTGTACCGGGGATCGAGATGATTAAGAATATTTGTTTCGACTTTTGCTGATAAACTTGCTTTAGTAAAGGTCAAAAGGCTGCAAATTATGTAGGGACTTCAGGTGAGCTCATCCATTTCTTTCTTTATAGTTTTTCTCATCCAATGAAGTTCAAGACCTTCAAGTCTATCATCTAAAATTTTGATGATCATCTCTTTGTTGTAAAATAAATATATAAATAAACAACCATAAAAGTTAAATTCATTTGATCACGGCTGGTTTTAAGCATAAATTGAGAGGCTCAAATGTGTCAAGATATTCGTCTCTATAGTTAGAATCGTGTAAAGTCTAATTGTTGAAACATCTAATTTATTTACCTGAACATGCTCATGTGGGACTATATTCGAAAAAGTAGAAAAACATACTAGAATGATGTTTGTCTCCCATTATGGGAGTAAGAATGATGTTTTGAATAGTATTTTTTGGAGAATGTGTGGTTAAAATTGAAAGAAACTTTATTGGTTTATGTGTAGAATATTTTATTATTTGAATGTGTGGTTGAGATTGATTACTGTAGAAAACAATATTTTGAAAAATGGTAGACAAACAGGGGCTAAAATTATACAGATCCATATTCTTAGCTTGACTCAGCTTAACTGTGTCGACCCTAACTAATTTTAGACGGTATGAACCACCTCAAAATGTGGCCATGGCCTCTAGAGAGGCATAAGCTGAAAGATTGAAAATATATTATGTTCATATTTCATAAAAATTATTTTAAATTTTTTTTTTTGAAATATATATTTTCTTAATAAAATAATTTTTACGTGAATTTATAGTCTATTTATTTCTTTTAAACATACATTCTTAAAAAATTATTTTTCACAAATTTTATTCCAAAACGTCTACCTCAACCGTGTTTTAAAAGCTTAATCCGAATAAATATATATGAAAGATTAAAAAAGAAAAAAGGCAAAGGTGTCAGGCACTGAGGCGCGAAGAATCTCAGCGCAAGAAGAGAATATTTCTCTTGGTAATAGTGATGATTTGATTTATAATAATTTTGACAGGTCGATTCTTAAAAGATGGCATATACTATTCACATGCACGCAGTTGAAATTATTTGAGAGACAAGAACAGAGATTTTCATGGATAGTACAAAAGTTAAGTTAGAATCAAATGCATCCCGACCAGCTTTTCATTTTGTTTTTGTCACTTTTTCATTGAATCCTTGTGCTTTCTACTGTATTATTTGTGATGTGTTGTTCCAAAGTCTTCCAAATCGAGGAAATAGTTTAATATCGAATAGATTTAGAGTTGAATGAAGGCTCTTTTCTTTTGAACTATTATGTTTGTCACATCCCGAAAAGGCTTATTCTTAATTTAGTACTGGATTTTGAGTTGAACGAAGACCATTTGGATTTTCTATTCTATTTGTACAGTTTGGGAATCCTAATTATGCCCAGAGTGGTATAAAACACCAGTAAAAGTAAAACAACAGAATTTAGCATAGCAAGAAATAGAATTGACTAACAGTGTTCATATAATAATAAAGGAACCTGGTGCACGTTTAACAAACTACTTGATAGTAATAAAACATTACTTTACAGAGCAAAGACTTATTTGATAAGACTTTTGAAAAATCAAGAGATCGTTTTGAGACTAAAACGTTTCTTATAAATATATTTGAATTATTTTCTGAAAGCATTTTATCTGATTAGAATGGCTTTTTATAACACTAGCGTTACTGGTCCATTGAAGCCCTCCACCTCATTCACTAGCCTCACCGGCCACGTGTTGTCCGAACCGATCTGGCATTACCACGTGGCAGACTAGCTGAATACGTGGCAGGCGAACTGATTCCATGTCTCCGAGCTGAAATACTATTGCCCCTCCCCATAGAAGAACTGAACTCATCTGCCCTTCATGACGGATGCAAAGGCCCGCACTTCGCGATCCTCCTCGCCGCGTCCTCGCCAAGATCTTTTGGGAAATCCCTAAAGTCAAGTCCTTGACTGATTGATGGGACGTTGGCGGTCACAAACGGTCAATTCGAGCTGACATGTCAGAAACCATTTAATGTCCGCCAACCTATGGATTGACGGATTGACGCCTGCGAGATGACGACTCATAAGAGATCTGAAGGCACGTGCCCCTTCATCCAACGGTCCACCTATTCCCTTTACTAGTATAAATACCCCCATACTGGTAGGAGTAAGGTGATCCGAGTTTTTGTGAGCTTTTCATCATAACTCCCAACATATACTTAACTCCCCATTTTTAGTTGGAATATTGACTTGACCGTCGGAGTGCTCACGGCTGCCTCCAACCCCACCGAAAAAGGCCACGAATGACTAACAGTGTGTTATCGTGTGTAGGGGAAACGACGTGAAGACTTATCATGTTGGCCACGTGTCCAAACCATTTTTTGACGTCAACTGATTGGCGCCGTCTGTAGGAAATTACTATAACCACGAGTATTCCCGCGAAAGGCTTGTTTGATTACCCGGTTGATATCCTCCCTCGAAAAAGGGATTGATTATTGAGAAAGGATTAGAAGTTACACAAGACTGCACTCTTGGCAAGGATGTTCACTTCGAATCATGAGTTCCAGTGACGAAGAGATGAACCCAAGAAGAACAAGGGATGTCTCTGAAGAAGAGATTATCCGGACGAATGTCACACAGCAGCGACCCCACCATCGGTATCGCAGGGGCGGCCAAACTGCCACACGATTAACTGTCAAAGTGGCCCACATGGCCGCTAATATGAGGGCCATAGCTGCTTAGAATGCAGCCATGTAGGAGCTCCTCATGCAAGTACAAAGTCACGGTGGTTTTCAGCCCTCCCTCCCCCCGAATCCTCAACAGTCAGTCCAGAGGAGAACTGAAGCGGAGTCCAATAGAAGAACTCCTGTGAGTCCTCAAGGAGAAGCCCGCCTTGAAAGGGAAGTGTGAATGGACACTTCCAATTACATTGTCGACCAAACTGGTGACGTCCCTGCCGAAGATAACTTCCATCCTGATTACGAGGAACGGCCCCAAAGGTCTGCGAGTGTTTTTGACTGAAACGGGCGGATGCCTAGAAATAGGAATCAGTCCTGTCAAACAGCTCGTCAGCAGGAACGCCCACAGATCCAAGAGGCCCAGGACCCTCCACCTAGGAATAGGCGAGAGAGACGAAACTTGGTGGATTGGGGAAACCAGGACAGAACTGCCCAGCATCCGCCTTGTCCAGCAACTGATGGGAACGACTATGATGGACCCTGTCGATCTTTTGAGCGGACGACGACGATGACAACCTCCCTTTCTCCAAGGAACTCTGCAGCTTTCTTATGCCCCACAACTTCATCCCCCCCCCAAATCCTAAAGTATAAGCAAAAATCCATCAACCTATGACGAGCTGGTAGAGATGATGAAGGTTGAGATTGTCAATGAGGAAATGATTGACCACCGGAACAGGGCAGCTCAAGGACTTCATCCACCCCAAAGACAAATCGGCAGAGGGACAACATCCCAGATAGTAAGTCAGCAATGGACTCAGGCCGGATACGCCGTGGCTCCCACTTCGGGACAAGCGTTGGCCACCACCATAAATAACAGAATGGAAAGCTGGTAAACGACATAAATAACCATCTACTATTTTAAATAATCAACTAACAAAAACAGAATGGAAAGCTGGTAAATGACATAAATAACCATATACTATTTTAACATCTCAACACTCCCCCTCAAGATGACAAGTGTATGTTTAACACTCCCATCTTACTAAGAATAGGTCGGCCAACTGCTGCTGAGAAACCCTATGTAGTATCTTGACTTCATCAGCCTGAACTTTATCCCTCACCAAATGACAATCAATTTCTATATGCTTGGTTCGTTCGTGGAAAACTGGATTACTTGGTATGTGTATAGCGGATTGACTATCACAGAACAACAAAGCAGGTCTGGAATGATCAATTTGCAAGTCATTCAATATAGTTTTCAGCCATGTAAACTTACAGACGGCTACAGCTATTGATCTGTATTCAGCCCCAGTTGAAGATTTTGATACGGTGTGTTGCTTCTTGGACTTCTATGATACAAGGGAATTGCCCAAAAAGATACAATATCCTGTAATCGACAGTCTTGTATCCGAACATGCTACCCAGTCAGCATCACAATACCCTTTGAGCTGAAGATCAGATTTGCTAGAAAAGAATAACCCATGTCCCGGTGAGTTCTTCAGATACCTTAGTACGTGATAAGCTGCCTCCAGATAAGGCTATCTTGGGGACTAAACGAATTGACTCAGAACTTGTACAAGATAAGATAAATCCAGCCTGGTAATAGTTAGGTACAAAATCCTCCCAACAAGCCTTCTGTAGACACTAGGATCATCTACAGGCTCTCCTTCATCTTTTTTCAACTTCAGGTTGCACAGTAAGAGACTATTTGCTGGCCTAGCACAAAGATAGCCAGCATCAGTAAGAACATCTAATGCGTATTTTCGTTGGCAAATAGATATTCCCGTTGAATTTCTTGCCACTTCAAGACCCAAGAAGTACTTCAGAATTCCTAAGTCTTTAAGCTTGAATTGCTTGTTTAATTTATCCTTAAACTGATCAATGTAAGTCAAGTCATTTTCCCCAAGTATTATATCATCCACATTTATCAAAAGAGTGATGAATGAACAGCTATCAACCTTGCTAAACAACGAATGATCAGATTTCGATTGGCTGAAGCCTTATGACAGGATATAAGAGGTAAGCTTCATGTTCCATTGTCTCGAAGCTTGTTTCAATCCATAGATTGACTTGTTTAGCTTGCAAACCATCCGTTCACCATGCTCCCCCTGCTGCTCATAATCTGGAGGCATAAGCATGTAAACCTCCTCAGCTAACTCACCATGAAGAAAGGCGTTATTGATGCCCAACTGGTGAAGATGCCATTGCTTAGTAGCTGCACCTGCCAATAGAGTCTTAACAATTACTAATTTCGCAACAGGGGAAAAAGTTTCTTCATAATCCAACCCAACTTGTTGAGTGAACCCCTTGGCAACTAAGCGTGCCTTCTTCCTTTCTTCTGTGCCATCAGAATTCATCTTAACTTTGAAGACCCACTTGCAGGCAACTGGGGTCTTGTGATTAGGAATGGTGGTAATATCCCAGGTATGATTGGAAACCAAAGCATTATACTCATCATCCATAGCAGCAACCCAATCAGGATGTTGAGATGCCTCAGTGAAGTTTCTGGGCTCAAAAACAGTGGACAAGCCAAAGTATAATTTCTGTGATGAGGAGCCAATAGATCATAGCCCAAGTAATCTTCAATAGGATATTGTTTTCCAGAGTCAGTATCTTTCTTCATAGAATCTGAATGAGGGGACAACCGAGACATGAGACTACAATGATAATCTTTCAAGTATGAGGGAGCACGTTTAACTCTAGTGGATTTTCTTGTAGGTATGATGTGAGGTAAAGAATAATCAGCAGATGATCCAGTGATGGATTCCATAGTGGGAGAAGTAATAGGAGAGTGATGATGATTAGCTGAATTTTGAGAGTTGTGATGATGAACAGAAATGGTAGAATTATCAGAGACAGGTGTGGAGGGAAACTCATCTATATATTGATGATGATTGATGGGAAATAGAACAGAATTCAGGTCATTTGAATTGTCAGACTTTGACAAGAAACTGAGTAAAGAAGGATGGTGGAAAGGAAAGATGTTTTCACAAAATGAGACATCTCTGGAAACAAATACCGTATTGGTCCTAAGATTGAAAAGCTTATAAGCTTTCATACCAAAAGGATAGCCAAGAAAGATGCAAGGAACAACCCTGGGGTCAAATTTGGTCCGGTTCCTTTTCAAGGTAGATGCATAACAAAGACACACAAAGACCTTTAGGTGGCTGTAGAAAGGTGTGGTCTGAAAGAGCATCTCAAAAGGTGTTTTGTTATCAAGAAAGCTGGTAGGTGTTTTGTTTATGATATATGTGGCAGTTAGAATACAATCTCCCCAAAAGAGATGAGGTAAGTTGGCTTGGAATTTAAGAGCTCGAGCAACGTTAAGTAGGTGCTGGTGTTTCCGTTCAACCACACCATTCCGCTGTGGTGTTTCAACACACTTAATTGATGGATAATACCCTTGGAAAGATAGAAATCAGTCATTTGAAACTTCAAGCCATTGTCAGATCTGATAGTGTTTATGTTGCACTAAAAATGAGCTTGAATTAGGTGATAAAATGATTGGATTAGGGTTCGAGTTTGAGACTTATTCCTCATGAGATAGGTCCATGTCATCCTACTATAATCATCAACAATAGTTAGGAAGTATTTTGACTCGTCTAAGGAAGTGACAGAATATGGTCCCCAAATGTCGCAATGAATGATTTTAAAAGGCTTAGATGCTTTAGTATCACTATTAAGGAAAGGTAGCCTGTGCTGTTTAGCTAATGGACAGATAGTGCAATGTAAGTCCTTATTGATACCAACATTAGGAATAGATTTACTCAAAAGAGAAAGTTTGGAGGCACGCAAGTGCCCCAATCGACAATGCCAGATATTAATATTCATTTTAACATCATTACCATCAATGGTATTACAAACTGGAATAGATTTATTACAATCAAAAGGAAAACTAGGAATGACAGCAGGTTTTCTGATGTTGAAATTATCATAACCGAATTGAGTTGATGATAATGTGAAGACTAAACGTTGGTTGGAGACTGATGTCGTTGGAAATGATATAGTCCATGCTCAAGTTTGCCTACCCCAATCATCTTCCACGTTGAAAGATCCTGAATAAAGCAATAGTCATGGAAAAACATCAGATAACAATGATGTTGAAGTATCAATTTACTAACTGATATCAAATTGAACTTATACGATGGCACAACAAGCACATTTTGTAGACATAAAGTAGAAGATAACTTCACTTCTCTAATATGAGTAACAGCAACCAAATCACCATTAGGTAACTTCACAGAAGCACCAATAACAACAGTCACAGTAGCCAAAGACTTGACTGAATACACCATGTGTTCTGAAGCACCAGTATCAATGATCCATGTATTTGATACTGATGCATTATTGAACTAAAATCGATTACCTGAGAAAGCAAATGAGTCAGGATCTGTGGTAGATGATGAATTCACATCCTAAGGTAGTGGATTTTGAGTTATTTGACTTTGTAACTGAGACATCAACATAGATAGGATCTGCTGGCACTGAGTTGGAGTAATAGTGAGGTGTGAAAGAGAGTTCATTATCCCTGAGGCATCACCATTAATTGTTTGACCATGATGTACTTGTCCTACAACATTGGCAATAGGAGGCTTTCCTCTACCAGTTGAGGAATTGAAGCTAGTTCTATGATTTGGAGGATAGCCAATTAGCTTGTAACATTTGCCTTTGACCAAGCATTCCACAGTGACTGCAAACCGATCTCTCTCTCCTCTGATAAGTATTAACAGAATTAAATCTCTGGTTAAAAGACCTCTGTATGGCTTTACTTGCGAAAGCAGCAGCATCATGTGTTCCTAGCCTATTTGCAACAATCTCCTTTTGCCTCTCATCTTGCAAAACAAGGGCAAAGGCTTTATTCAGCGTAGGCAATGGATCCATCAAGAGGATCTGACCTCTAACACCAGCAAATTGATCATCCAAACCCATGAGGAATTGCATAATTTGATCCTCACGTTTGTACTCAGTATTTCAACTCCAGGTCTGTAATTTTCCAATTCCTCCCAAAGTCCTTTCAACCTATTAAAATAGGAATTGACAAAATTGTTCGCCTGAGATATAGAAGCAATTTGATTATTCAATTCATAGATCATAGGGCCATTCCCCTGACTGTACCTATCACGCAGCTCAATCCATATTTCTCTTGCTGAATCTTTATGCATTACACTTGGATAAAGGTCTTTAGAAATTGAATTGATGATCAAAGAGGAAACCACATGGTTGCACCTCCTCCAGGCTGTAAATAGGGGATCATCCTGCGAAGGTTTGATGATAGATCCATCGATGAAACCTTCTTTATTCTTAACACTGAGTGCCATAATAGCTGCTCGACTCCATGTGGCGTAATTTTCCTCTGTAAGAGTGACTGAAATCAACTGCATTCCAGTATTGTCTCCATAATGAAGGTAGTAAGGGCTGCTCGAATCACTCATCAAGCGAGTAATCATAGAGACTACATCTCCTCCAGTTGTATCTTCAGCTGATGACTCTACGAACGAATTCATCTGCTCAAACTGATTTTGAGCCTCCGCCTGAACACTAGATTTGTTTGCCATCAAAAATTGATTAAATTCAAAAGAAGAAGATAACAAATTTGCGCGCGGAAGGGGCTTCACGCTCTGATACCATGTAGAATTGTAAAAGAAGAATCTAGATTGATGGAGAGAAAATAGCGGGAAATGGTTGATTCATTCAATTGAAAATGAAATCACACACTACAAATGAAAAAGGGGGAAAATATTTTTACTGTGGCGACTAACAAAAATAGAATGGAAAGCTGGTAAATGACATAAATAACCCTCTACTATTTTAACATCTTAACAAGAAGTTCGAGAGAAATGAAGAATCGAGCATAGGATTTGGCTTTCCAGAGCCTTTGAAATTGAAGAGTCTCCTCTTGAAAGTGAAGCATTGAGCAAAACCAATAGTATGTGCTCCTATAAATATAAAAGAATATGATTAGAACTAAGAATTATTCACAACAAAATTTGGAGACAGATGTGAATTCTTTTTCTCTATTCCATCGTGTCACAACTTGCAAGAAAGTGATTTTGCTAATTATTTCATCTGCAATTCTCTATCTTTATTCCCACAAAGATGGAAAGATACCAATTTTTACCAACATCAATCTAGTATCTAAACAACTATATTTTAATTGAAAAGCTTATTTTTCGAGCTTCTTTATCTTGATATTACCAGGAAACAAAAGAAGCTTGAAAACTAAGCATCTTGAGTCTCAAGAGGTGATGCTAACTGTTCATTTCCTGCTTTCTCAGCTGTTAATCCATCTTGCCTACCTAAAGCAACAGGCCAATAAGGCCCTCCTGACTATACCAAACAAACAGTAAATTTGTAATCATCCAAGTTCATCAATGTTGCAATAAAGTAACCTACTCACTGAATCACCTCGTCTAAAAGATTAAATTGCTAGAGAGGGGGCACGTTTATTCAATTAAATTTAGTCCTCAACAGAGACGGATTCAGGATCGGACTACAAGTCGGGCTAATACATAGAAAAAAATTAATTTACACATAAAAAAAAAAAAATTTTACAAGATTTTTTTTGTTTTTTTTAAACTAAAAAAAGGGGGGGCCAAGCCCAGTCCCCCTCTAAATCCGTCTTTGGTCCTCAACATGACCCCTCACATGTAGACCGAATTCATTTTTTGCCAAAGCTCACAACTTTGATAAATGGGTGGTGGCGAGATTTGAACCCGCAACCTCTTTCTCATCTGATACCACGACGAACCACCCCATCTAATAGCTTAGGCTGTTAGATAGAGGACACATTTATTCATGTAAATTAAATCTTGTATGCAACTTACCAAAAACAACAGCTTCTCTAGCTGCAATAGTCTGTATGTCAACACATGATACAAAGGATCTTTCTACGTCTGCCTTTATACTGAATAACTTCAAATCCTCAAACTAAATGGCGGTCGAATAAAGCATTCTTCTCCCCCCTTGAAATCTTGAGTAGCATCAAGAAGAACTGAGCCATCACATCCCTAGGCCAAGCAAAGGCATTGCACATTAACCTTAAAATTTATCTGGCAGAGGAGGGCACAAACTATAGCTGCACAGTATAACACGATTTACAAATCTTCATTTCTGATGTTTGGTTTCAGGTTGCGTAGTTTTAGAGCTACAAAAGGAGAGGAAACATACCAATTATCGTGAAATATAAAGCAGAACTTATTGAAGGACTACAAAAGAGGCATTGATTGTATCTCAATTTTCTCAACAGTAACACAATTTCTTGAAAGTCATTGAATCCGCTTCACTCCTTACCGTGTCTAAAATTTTATTCCCTTCCTAAATCTCTTCATAAAAAACAAAATCACATTTTCTGAATATTGATTTTCCTTAAAAACTGATAACTTATATGATACTAAAGCATTATAATCTAATAATACATAAATACTCTCAATGATCTTTACCGTGTCAAAAAAGAAACTAATTGCTAAACAAACAGTATTCCAAGCATTCTTGTTCAATGATCTTCCACCATTAACACTGCTTATGCTGGGAAGCGAGTTAGGGTTCAAAACAACTTACTTTGCCTGTATACATGTGGAAATGGATGATGAAAAAAGGGGGAAATTGAAATAAATTTTGCCATTATAGGGCTAAAATTGAAAGAGTCGAAATTGCAAGGACCAATTAAAAATACGAAAAAAAATAGAAAGAAATGGCCCATGCAGGTCTCGAACCTGCGACCTTCGCGTTATTAGCACGACGCTCTAACCAACTGAGCTAATAGGCCATTTGTTATGAGCATCTTAAATATTATAATTTATATAAAACGTTTTTGAACATACAATTTGTTATTAGTTTTGAGCTAAAAAATTCCTTTGGATAAAAAATTTAGAAACATATAAAACTAAAAATGATTATCTGTGTGAATGTTCGGTTTATTAATAAGGTTAAATAAAGATATTTAGGCCCTGTTTGAGCCAAATTATTGTAGAATGAAAATGAAAAATATAGTCGTTATTGAAGCCCACATAAGAGATAGAAATTTTGAATTTAAATGTTGATGTGATGGATAACGGTCATATTTTTCATTTTAATGAGATAAGATCAAACGGGGGCTTAATTATAAAGGAAGAGATAATGTTAGTGAGATAAGAGTAGAGGTGTGAAAATGAACCCAGTGGTCCAAGCCCATCAGACGTGGGCTAGCTAGCCAGCAACTTGAACCCAATTTTGCTGGGCCAGCTCTACAGAAACTAGGCCTCGTGAACTCTAAGTCAATGGAAAGTTAAGAGGAAAAAAATACGTAAATACCATAGTTTCAACTTTCAAGATACACTTTCAAATTTAAAAAATTTATAATTTTTTTTTTTTTTTTTTTAAATCGAGTAGTTATATATTATGACCTCTAATAAAATTTTGTGAGATATATTTAATTAAATAGGTCACTATCACATACTAATCACAAATAATTAAAGATCACGTCATAAATACATTCACAATTCCGTATTTTAGTCACAAATCACTATTTTATATGTCACGAATTATTTATTAGTCACGAATTATTTCAATTAATTGGTCACCCCACCCCACCGGCACTACTCAAATCGTTGTCTTCGCCTCATATCCATAATCTCTCACCACCATCACCTCCAACTCCAACGTACAACTACCTCAAACCTACTACTACCACTACAACCTTCATCTCAGAGCCTATTATTCCATCGTTTCTTAATAGGAAGGTTTGAAAATAGACGAACTACTGGCTTCACAGTTCAATTCGACAGTACTTCGTCTGTCGCCTGCGTTGATCGTGCAACGAAAATGACATGGAGAAACTAAACAAGTCCATCGACATGGCATTTTCTAATCTAACAAAAAATCAGATTAAAAAATTGGGAAAAAAGCTAGCAGCGATCTAAATCTGAACACCGGAAACAGTTGCAAGTACAACAGATTGAAACGTCGTCGCTCACATCTAGCGGTGCACCAGCAAAGCACGAAGACATGTTGGTGAAGCAATCTAGCCGCGATGGTGATTGAAGTTGGAACGATTACAGGTCTACTGTAGAGCGAGTACCAATTTGTTTGGCGTCAATGTTTGTTGGAGTGACGATGGTGGCTGAATTTGGTGGCGACGACCGAACTTCGTGTCTGTAGATATAGAGAGAGTGAGTAGAAGAATAAAGCTAGAGCCTTTGTCTGATCCCATTTTTTTAAAAATACATTTTTCTCTCTTTTTTTAACCGCACATTTTTCAATAAAATAATATTACACGTAAACCTAAAACTTTTCTTTAATTTTTAACCATACATTCTTCATCAATCTACTATTCTAAAATACATTCTACAAAAAAAATGGGGCATAACTTTTTAAAATGATAATTATTATTTGATTATTGAAAAAATATATATATCTGATTTTTGAATTTGATACTTAAAATGTAAGATTTAGGGTAATTTTCTCAAGTTTCGAATCAGAAGAATTTTTTTTTCTTCACATTTTTTGTAAAAATTAAGATCAACCACCGTCTCAATCCCAACTTTTGAGAGTTAAGATATTGTTCAACTTGTCGTTCGCCCCAATTAATTATTGACACGTTATTTTTAAATTAACATGTCATCGATGAATTTGGTGGGTTAATGGTGAAGTTAATGATGGTAAATTTGAGGTGAAATATTAATTTAAAAATGACGTGTCAATAATTAATTGAGTGGACAACAAAAATTAAACAACATATCTCAACTCAACTTTTGAGATCTCGATCAAGTTAGGCCACTTACATAGTGGAAGGGTTAATTGCACAAGCAGGGAAAAAAATAGGTAAAAATCATAATCATCATAATTTATGATTATGTTTTTACATAATAAATTTTAAATTTTTTTGCATAAATCGGGTCATAGACTCATAGTTAACTACATTAAAAAAAATGATAATAATTTGTGACTGAATTTTGTGATTATATATGGATAATGTAATATTTATATAGTTAAATTTTTTTCACACCATAGTCCACCCTAAAATTAGAGAGTTCTCTCTCCACTCAAATCTTGTGACGAATTCATCCATTGATTCTCTACTTTCATTGACTCGATCCTGATCACAACCATCAATATGCGGGAGATGAACCAGATTGGAAAGGAAAAACCTTATGGTACATTGACTAAGGATTCTTCCATACCAGAAGTCACATAAATGTTTATTAACAGAGATGACATGCATATACAAAATGTTGACAAATGATAACACAATATTTACCAAAAGAACACGTGTTTACTACACGTTACAATAATCGATGTAACATGAGTTATTTGCAATTCTAAAAGGGTAATTTCATAATTTTTATTTTTTGTACTACATTTTAATTGCAGTTAAAGTTCTTAATCTTTGTCCGTTATAGCACTTATGTCCCTAACGGGTTTTATGTCCAAAATTCCGTCGAAATGATGTAAATTAACTTATTTTTTATCACATTTAAAAAAAATAAAAAGTAAAAAGTGCAAACAAATATTTTTCCCTCATTTCAAAGTATGAAAATAAAATATTTTGATATACATCATCATCAATGATAAGGCATACTAATTAATGAGAGGTTGAAGAAAAGAATTCGACGGAAAAAAAAAAGTTAAGAAAATAATTGCTACTATGAACAAAGATTGACTGATTGAGAATGTAAACTGCAATTAAAATGTAGTGTAACAAATAAAAATTGTGGTGTCAATATAATTACTCTTTTAAAAATAGCCATACGAAGAGCTCAACTCGTGTTGAGGAAAAATAAACTAAGAGGTCACATGCAAGTATTGAAATTAGTAAAAATGGAAAAATACATTAAATGACAAGCGAAAAAAAGGTCACAATTATTTCTTTGTTTAGATATTGAATGTTTATTGATTATTATATGTTACGAAAAGATTTTAATACATTGAATATTTATTATTTCCTATATTTACAGGAATATTTTAACCAATTGTCTCAATGAAGATGGACTGATTTTGGATTGATTTTGTTTCCCCAATTGGAGGGAACAAGAACGTTCAAATAATAATTTGATTTTTGATCAATTAATTGGGTAATCTGATTTGTGAAAAGAAAACTTAAAAACTCTAATTTTAATATTTTATCAAAAAGGATAGGGTAAGGTGGGGTGGGATGGGGTGGGGTGGGTGGGTGGAGGGATTGAAAAATATTGATTTTAACATAAAATGGCAAGCGCGCATACACACACATATGTATATGTATGGTGATTTTTGGAAAATCCTAGATTTCAATGAATGTAATATATATATATATATATATATATATATATATATATATATATATATATATATATATAAAGTGCCTTA
>CAIGRT010100617.1:0-12914 GCA_903798405.1 Fraxinus platypoda | reverse complement strand
AAATATAATAACAATTATTTCATATAAGTTTGAGAACTAATATAACATAAATAAGTGCTTATGTAAAAAAAAAAAAATAGATATCCACTCACTCAATACAAGTTATTGGCTAGGATGACCGAAATGTTTTTCCAATCTCGTCTTCACCACCTGAAATATGATGTAAAATAACCAATTTAACTACTATCAAATCAAGAAATAGTTAATATCTAATGATGGAATACTTAACCTTAATTTCTCGATACATTTAGCATGTTGCCAATAACTATGGTTGATTCGATTTGATGGAACATGTTTAGGAAAGTAGCTGATTTGAAATTAAGGGATTCAAGTAGGAAATGAAGACTATTTTAACTAACACCTCAGTTTGTATTCGCCGATCAGACAATTATGTTAACTATTTGAGTTTTATGATACAATTGTGAGTACAATATATATAAGAAAGTTGAGTATGTTCTTGGATTTATTGAGGGATTATAAATACTCGAACTGGTGGTACAAAATATATCTGGGGTATAACGAGAAAATATACTTCCTTTTGTAGAGTTGCTAGTGTTGTGTGCTCTTAACTTCACTCGCTGGTTGCACGATCCATTTACCCGTATGAATTTGGAGATGTTGAGATAAATATAATTGAGATTATATTAGAATTAGATCAAACCCACCATGTGCGAGTCGGAGATGTTGGAAGAAAACGGGTCGCCCATGTGGATTGACCCAACCCGATTTGTATATGATGATTTTTTGAAGGGAGGAAATGAATTTTGAGTTTAAAATTTAACCTCTCACCACCCTCAATCAAATATAACTTCCATTAAACAACAAACAAAAGACACGTGTGCAAATATTCGGGTTTCTTCAAAGGGTAAAAGTAGATGAGTGTGGAGGCTTGATTTTTGGAAATATAACATCTCAAATTGGATTCTTGGATAGTAGCTATCGAATTCCTTCCTTTGTGATTGAGTTTTTGACCAAGGAGAGGGTAGAAGACAGTGTGGAAAACAAGCAATCAAAAGGCAAGTGATTTAACCTCGATTTGAGATTTTCAAGTGAGTTTTACAATTTAGAATTCGGTTAAAAGCATACAAGTATGTTTTACCGTTTGGAAACTTCAATTCCAATATTGCTTTTTTTCCCTTCAATTTTTGGTAATCAACTTTCCCGTTTCGATCCAAACAACATCTCGAAAAACCATTTTTTTTGGAGACTTTTTGAATATGGTGAAAACATGGTTAATGTGGCAAGTTTCCGCAGACTATGCCAATCTGTTTGACCTAAAAAAAAGGCGACAACAGAATCTCGGTCATGTCCCTTTCACATGAGTATCACCTACACACTGAACATTCCGTTAGAAGGCAAAGGCCGCCGATCAAGAAAAGGTTCGGTGACCGTTTGCACTTTAACGATCAAGTCAATGGTGGGATGAGAGAAAAAGAGAGTGCAAGAAAAAGAGAGAGAGAGAGAGAGAGAGAGAGGATATTTGTTTAGGGTTGAGAAGATATCTTATTATGAAATGAACTCACAATATATATATAAAAAAAAATTGGTCACGTGGACATGAAAGGCCGAACTCCAAGCCCTATACGATGTTGCTTGATTAAATATGTCAATCCAATCCAAAGATGCTATTATTTAATTAAATAGGCTCAATCACTTGAATAGCCGATGCCACGTCGACATATCCCCATCCGTCATATGCATGCCACATAATTTATGGATATAACAGTACTAATAAAGTATTGGACAAAGAAAATGACTATGATAAGGCTACTGTTCCAGTCTCACTAACTGGATATGTAACCCCATTAGCATTGATGATACTAGTTCACCTCGGCTCTGTAGTCTTGACAAAGTCACTTGGACAAAATGTCATCTACCCCTAAATCCACTATCCAACCACTATAATCATCTTGGTTAGAGACAAGCATGACAGAGCTACTGCTACCTTGGCCACTGAGAGTAGTTGTTAACTCATTCGGTAATTTAACGTGAGAAACAAGAGATAATTGGGGTTCTGCATTCGCTAAACTAGTCATCCTGGTCCACCAGCAACTTCTCTTTGTTTTTGTGCCTTAAGTTCCTTCCACCATTTTGGCTACCCCTTTAACTTTGAAGCATGTTTCAAATTTCCACAATAAGAGCAGCCACCTTCTGTTTTGTCCATTAGTCTTTGTAAATGCACTTGATTTTTCACCACTCGTACCAAATTTGGCCATCTGGAGTGTAGTAGGTTGTTGAGGTCCCATTTTTATTCCTTTAGATACCAAAACAACAACTGTTATAATCTCTGTACCTATCAACTTTACTAACTGTCTGTTATCTTCCCTTCAAACATGCGCATAAGCCTATTCAACAGTAGGAAATTATTGTAGCCAAAGTACATCACTTCGAATCTTATCTAGTCTGTCATCCAATCCATCAAGAAATATATAAACTCTATCTTCTTGTAAGAGTGAGTTATATTTCTTTATATAACCAGCATTGGATTCAGACAGCGAAAATCAATCTTCCTACACCAACCTTGAAGACTATTGTAGTATGATTCAATGGACCACCCGACTTGTTTCATTCGAGTCACACGTCTCTTCAACTCATATATCTAAGATCTGTCAGTTCCATCAAAATAAGTTGTAGCAATTGACTCCCATACCTATGTGGTAGTTGGAAAATGAATAAAATTACATATTAAGGATGGGTCCATAGAATTGATGAGTCATCCTTTTATAATGCATTTTCTGTTCTCCATCCTCTAAAGGTTGGATCTGTTGGTTCAGGTTGTAGAAGATCACATTTATGTATACCAATTTTTCACGGCCTAATACATACATCTCAACAAATTGTGACCATAGAGCAAAAATGGTTCCATCAAGTTTGATATCGATTTGTGCAGCAGCATCATCATATGTTGTTACTGGAGTCTAGGTCTGGTTTTGAGTCAAAACTTGCGTCATTCTAGTTGTCAAGTTTTCGAGGATAGCAGCTATAGAGTTCTCACCATGTTGCTCAAGCTCTGCCACATTGTTTGATTAGGCCATCGTTTCTGGTCCATTCTAGGTATCTTCAAAGGATCTTCGCTCTGATATCATGTAAACACAAAGAACTTTTTAGAATATTTTCTGTATATTTCATTATACTAGGAATTCACCATATATACAGGAAAGCTATGAACTAATTAGGAAAGTTTTCTATCTCCAACCTAAGATCAGATAGACCAAAATACAAGGGATTTGCAACAAATAAGGTAACTAAATGTTCCTATAATCATTCTAATTACATATAAAATACAGCTCATGCCAACATTTAGTCAATTCATGCACTCACCAAAAGAGAAACATTTAGAGGTTGTAAACAATATCTTCAAGTATTTGAAGGGCACGCCAGAGAGGGAAAATCTTTACAATAAAGGTACATCTCTCTTTTTCGAGACCTACATGAATGCTGACTGGGGAGGTTCTGTAATGGATAGAAGATCAACGTTAGGTCAATTCAGTTTGCACTTTTTTGGGAGGAAAACTTGATTGAAGGAGTAAGAAGCAAGTATTAGTAGAGGTGGGCATTGGGTCGGGTCGGGTTTGGCCCAAAATAGGCCCGACCCGACATACTCGATTTTGGACCATTTCACGGCCCGACCCGACCCGGTTCGGATCGGGTCGGGTCGGATCGGGTCGGATCCAAGTTTTTTTTTTTTTTTTCAACACTAGCCGGAGCCAAGATCTAAGGCTTTCTTTGCAGTCATTTCAAGATCCAACTTTGCTCCACCACCATAACCAACAACAGGCTCAGCAGCATCAAAATCCCATTCAAGTGTACACAAAACATAATCCCATAAGAATTTCAAATTCACTAGATTAAGTAGTATTACTGTTAATAAGAACTTGGGCTTGTTCATCCACACAGCTCATCTTCAAAATAGTAGAGCCCATCCCCTTCTCTAGCACTACCAACAGAGGCCACTGGTTTTAAAAATGCAGAGCCTATCAACAGAAACTCTCAATTGCCTTCATCATAATCGTCAATGGCTCAAATCTGCTGCAGCCTGTGCATTTGCCAGCAATTGTGCACAAAAACTCCTGAAATAGCACAATACAATAGAACTTTTTTTAACTACGATTTTTCTTTAATACCCTGAAGTTTTCTTTAATACCCTGAAGTAGTGTCAAATGAAATGAAAGAGAGAGTTATGAACCTTGTAACGGGGCGACAGATTTGAGGTATTGGCTTGCCATCAATATCGGGAATCGTAACCTTATTCCCAATGTCGCCAAGTGCTCGTCGATTTTTCCTTTCTGCCTCCATGTTCTTCTGCTTCTTGACACCCCTAGGGACGGCTGCTGCCTCTGTAAATTCCAACCCAAACGAAACCCTCTCATTAGGAAGCAAGAACAAGATTAGACTTGTTTAAAAAAAATGATTAGAATCATTCCAAAACTTCAAATTTCATATAATTAGAAGTAATAACCAATGAAGAAACCTCATTGATGCATAAATGTATAAGAGGATCTCATGAAGAAGACTAATAATTATTAAATTTCAACTTTATTTTTCACATTTTGCTGAAAGGTACGATCAAAATAACAAGAAATCAACATTCAAAACTGAAAAATATGTTCATAACCTGAAACTAAAATCAAAATTTAATCAAGGAAATTACTAAATCATAGCATTAAAATTTAGCCAAGAAATGCCAAAAACTGCATTCAACACTTCATCGAAATATCAGTAATCTTAACAGCTTCATTAAATAATAGAAATGTCTTATTATATCAAAATTGACATAAAAAACATCAAAATAATCAAAAGATTCCAAGAACTGCATTTGAATCTTCATCGAAATATCAGTAATCTTAACATCTTCATTGAACAACAGAAGAAGTAGACATTAATGTCTTATTGTATCAAAATCAAAATAATCAAAATAATAAAGAAATCCAAGAAATGGACTCAACCCTTTATCGCAATATCAGTACCTCAAAAATATTCATTAAATAATTGAATAAGTAGACATTAAGGTCTTATTACATCAAACATCATCATACCTCTGTTTTGTTGTTGAACAATCTGTCTTATTACATCAAACATCCTTACCTTTCCATCAAAAGTGACAACAAGAGGTCCTTTTCTTGATTCGTGGTAACCTCCTTCGTATCCCAAGAAAGCGTAAAATTAATTAGTAACAACAAACACCAACACCACTGCTAGCATAATAAACTATTGTCTGAAGATTCTTACCAATGTAAAGATCAGGAAATTCAATACAAATTTCTGAAAGAGGATGAGCTGCTTCCACCTGCATCACACTATCCTCTATCTAATTTCCAGTAGATTCTTGCTGCAAATCAAGAGCAGCCATTGATTTCTCAAGAAGAATCGCCGGAGAGGGAGGCTGGGTTTTGAAGCTGGGAGAATTTGATGGGTTGGAACTTGGAAATAGGGTTACGGGTTGGGTCGGTTCGAAAATATTTAAACCGTGAACCGACCCGACCCAACCCATTTTTAAATCAAAACCGACCTGAATCGACCCGATAGGGTCGGGTCGGGTCGGTTCCACGGGTTTCGGGTTCTTGGGCCTAGCCCTAAGTACTAGTGGCAAGATTAAGTGCAGAAGCTGAATTTCGTACTATGGCATTAGGAGTATGTGACTTATATGCCTAAAGATTTATACCAGACGATTTGGGAATCACTTAGAAGGAAATCATATGAAACTTTACTATGATAATAAATCAGCTATAAGTATAGCTCATAATCCAATACACCACAACTGTACAAAGCCTATGGAGATTGATCGTTATTTCATAAACGAGAAATTGGAAAATGGATTGTTATGCATGCCATATGTCTCAACTGGAGAGCATCTTGCTGACATTCTCACTGAGAGACTGCATAGTACTTCACTTTATCGGATGAATTATGCTAAATGTACATTCCATGGGTTACATCATGGTGTACATTGTGTGGAAATTCAAAAAGGGTTGGGCTGTCCAATCCTATTGCCACGTGGCACAATGTCAAAAATGCTGTAAAAAAAGATGTACATGTAGCATGATTATTATCGGATACTAGAGAATCTCGAAGTGAAAGATATTTTCACCCCGAGCTTGAGGGGAGTGTGCGCGAAAGTCAACTTTTTAGTTCTAGAATACAATCTCATTGATCTCAGGATTATATTGCAAAATTTTTAACTTTCCTATTTATTATCGATGAAAGAAGTATGAAATTTTTTTATCCAAAACTTCTTTACACTGCATGATGTTGCAGTTATGGGTTACGCAATTGCTTCATGGTTTTGTCATGTAATCCTGTGACGCAGTGCTATGTATGTCCACAGAGATGGGTTATACGAAGAATACTTTTATTGGCTAATGAAGTATTTGAAGTAGTGAAATCATATTAATATCATGTATGTTTACGATGAAGTCAAATTGCACGTTATCGATCATCTGCAGTGTAATTGCGTATCTCATCCCATGCGGTTGGAGGTTCAGAAAGGGACGCATATACAGTTCATTATTAAAGTTTGAAGATTTATATCTCAACTTTGCAAATTATGACCAAATCTCCTAATTATCCGTTAATTTATTCCTTTAAATTACTATTTTGGAAAATCTCAACTAGAAAATTGTTAGCCGGATTGTATAAATTAACTACTTCCTTCATTTCAGCTGAAAATTGATATGATTATTCTTCACCGTCATATTTGAACCATAATAGGATTTCATAAAATTTGAACTTCTAATCATTAGAATATGGCTTAACTGGACCCGAGTTTTGGTATCTGCGAGATGGAATGAAGTAGCAACAATTGCTATTAACTATTATGATTATCTTCACACATTATGATAAATTTCAAGTGTTGTTACAGATTTTGATGCACGAGTTTCTTGTATGTTGAACGCCCATTTGCTGTAAATTTTGCGTACTGGTCGAGTTGAAGACAGCCAGCCTTCATCAATGGGAAAGAACACCTACCTTATCCTTGAAATCATGGTACTGAAAATCTTAGCTTCTTCTTGAAAATATTGTCTCTGCTTCTCTTTCAGTTCCTTGTGTTTGAGTTTCAAATCTCTGATAGTGCACAATTATATTTAAGTACGTCAGGAATGATTTTCTTCAAGAATGTGGTAATAAGGAAAATGGGAAGGCTTTGGGAACATACTTGTTTCTTGGATCAATGGCTAACGCACGGTTCAAATCGTACTCGGCTTTCTCTAAATGGGATGTACTCATATATGCTTGGGATCTTCTGAAGAGAGCTTTAACATTGAATGAATCCAGCTCCAGGACCTAAGTAATGCCGATTTATAATTAGCTGAATGAAGACTTATTTGCACGTTATGTATTTGCAATAAATTTATGCAAAACAGAAAAGAGAAAGGTAGAGAAACCTTGGTGCACAGTGTAGAGGCCTCGAGATATTCTCCCAGTTTCAGTTTACAGGCCGCATTGTTCAAATAACAAGATATTCTCAAAGAATTTGCCTGGAGCTTTTCTTCATCACTGAAGGAGTGGTTATATTCAATATATTCTGAAGCCTGCAGAATGTAGGAATTGAGACAACTTTATTTTAGTTTGTGAAGAAAAAAATGTTTTGCCCATGTTTGATCCCCATTTTTGGGTAAAATGTATTTTGAAATAAAATGTGTGGTTAAAATTTAAGTAAAGATTTTTGGTTAATGTATAAAATTATTTTATAGGAGAATGTATTGTTGAAATACGTTTTGAAAAAAATGTATTTTTGAAAAAATGGGGCTCAAGGTTTATGTTCTGTGCTTGTGTGCGTGCACGTGTCTTCTATTCAACATTACTATCTTTTCGTAGATCACATTCCTTCTCATACTTCTTTGAGGCAAGCTGAAATTTCCCAGTTTTGAACATCATATTCCCTTCATGCTTCTTTCTCTCACAAGCCTCCATTCTTTCTTGGATCTCCATTTTCCAAAATGGTTTGTCCTGCACCCAAGATACATATCTCACACTTAAATTATGCCATGCTGATCCAACTTCTGAACAACTTAAACTTCATACGAGTTGTTTCGATTTGATAAACCCGTGAAGCAGAAGAATGTAATGTGTAGGTGAAAGTTGTGTAGGAAAAACCTTGGTGAAATCTACTAATTTGATTTCATAAAGCACCGAAGCTGAAGAATTTCTTCCTCCAACTTCACAGCCATAATAGAAATCAGAGCTGATCTTGACTATAGCTTCTTCTCCTCTTTTCATAGTCATTACTGCTCTATCTAAACCCTCCTCGATTTTTCCTGTGAATGACAAAGAAATGTTGAAAAAGTATTACATTCGACCTGATTTCAGATTTATTGTGAATAGCACTTATTTCCGAACTTAGATTGAAGAATAAGCAGGAAAGAATTAAAATGTACCTTCTGAACACGTGTATTCAAAAGGTTCTTCTTCGGATCCTTTTCTTGAATTAACAGTACCATCTTCGAGTTTGCCAACATAGATCACTTTAAAAGAAAAGAATTCAGGTGGGATCACTTCAAAAGCAAAAATCTTCAGGCCAGAAATATATGCATTAATTTCTTTACGAGTTTCTTTGGTTAAATTACCTTTCGCAAGGGATCCTTCACTTGGCCGGTCAAATCCTTCACCCAATTTCATTATTTTCTTTAGGATTTTCTCATCTCCCATGACATCTATAACACTTCTCCATGATATCAATTCAAGAGTAATGATCAAATTAGAATAAGGTGGAACGCCATCAATCATAGAAGTCCCATCTTCGGATTGCCTAAGCCCATCTAAAATAAAAAAATTATGAGTTAAAAATGGAGAGTCGAATTAAGTTTTTAAAGAAATATATTTACACTATGCAGTTAAGGTGACTGAAGACTTATATCTACTTACATGAGAACTTGACAGAAAGCTCAGCTTTTTCACCCTTTCTCATGGTTTTGACAGCTTTGCTCATGGCAGAACACAGATAACCTAATTAAAGATATAATAAAATTAATCATCTTTAGGATTAAAAATGAATAATGCATATTGTGTAAGGAAAAAAAATCAACTTTTAATTACCATTTTTCAAAGAAAATTCCAGTCCATCAGATTTAGAGATTACTGTTCCCTTCTCAGTCCTTGCTTCATACTTGACTACATGAAAGATAAAAAGCATTATAATTTCATCCTCTCCATTTCTAACAGCTTAAACTTTCAGACAAAAGTTTCTGAGACCATGCACTGAAAATAGGGCGAGTTAGTTACCTAGAACTTCATCTGCATCGTTTGGAGTAGCCCATCCGTCCCCTTCCCGGGTTATTTTCTTCAATATTCCTCCATCACCTGTGATATCTCTGATGGGGTTCCACAAAATCAACTCTACGTCGAAAATGAGTGTCGAATTTGGAGGAACCATAGGTGGAGAACCAGCCTCCCCATAAGCTAAATCTGGTGGTATTGTGAAAACTGCTCTTTCACCCTTTCTCATAGTGGCTATTCCCTCGTCACATCCTTTGATAACTTCACCTGTCACAGTTTTTACCAAGGTTCGTTCGTGGAGGGGGGAGTTAAAAAGTCAGAGCCTAAGACTAGGCCAAAAGCCATAGCTTGTTTTTATTTGAAGAAAACAAAATTCTATCAGCCAATATGTGTAAAAATGTCATATAATAAAACTGCTGATAAACATAAAGCTAGAACTTCAAAATTTTGTAACAGGGGTCACAGAAAAATGGGATAATGCAGGACATACATTGGCCTAATTTGAAAACAAAAGGGGTTCCCTTATTGCGACTTGAATCAAAATATTCTCCATCTTGAAGCCCAACGCTGTAATGAACTGTCACAAGATACAGACCAAATTCTGTGTTAGAAGGCTTCGAAATGTTTATGTCGAAATCCAGTTTAAATAAATAAATGCATCTTCTCTAACGAGACTGTTCAATATGGTCAAGAAACTGTAGTCAAGTCTCATCATCACTAGTTTATAAAAACTGTCTGTACATTGATAAAAATAAATATTTGTACCTTCAACTTCATCACCAGGAATTGGAGTTTGCCATGAATTTCCCTTTTGGAGAATAGTTTTAAGTAAACCTTTAGTCCCAATACTTTTCTCAGGTAAAGCAGAAACTTCGGCTTCAGTGACCAAGCAGATTGCTGTATTGGGAGATTCAGCCATTTCTTTTAAATGTCTCAGTGAATAAATTTTTTGTTTTCTAAAGGATAAGATTGTTAAGGAGAGTGTGAAAATATAGTGTGTGTGTGTGTATTTCAGTTAAAGATAAGTCGTCAGTTTCGCTCCTTTGGTTTTGTTCAGTTCAGATTTTTCTCATTTGTATAACATACATTGAGAAGTGTGGGTCCTCTTCTTGTATATAAGAAAATTGAACCCGTCAAACTGGATGGACTCTGAAGGCCTGAACCAGTCTATCCAAAAAGAGTTATTCCCCTCGTGTTTTTCTTTGTTTTTTGCCAACTGACTATGAAAAAACAAGTAAGCCAAATGTACACAACCCCTACACCCTCTCACGAGACCCACCTCAATAAAAAAGTAAAAAAAATTACCCACCCAACCCCCACTAACTCATGGGACCCACATCAATAAAAAAGTAAAAAAAATTACCCACCAACCCCCATATGAGTTGTCGATGGGGATTCTGGGTTCTTTGAACCCCCACCTTATAAGTGTAGCACATCTCATGAAAAAAAGTCATATGTCTCCCTGTAAAGAGCCTGGAAGTTTTTCTCTATACATGTAGCATCACTCATCCAAAAAATTGTCTAGATTTCTACCAATTGTCTTCAAAATATGTAGACTAGACCAATTCATAAATCACAAATACATGAACGGAGTGGGATTGGAATTATGGTACCGCAACGACTTTTATTTTATTTTACTTTATGTTTTAAAATTAAAATTATATTTTATAAAATAAGAATATATTAAAAATAAATAATTAAGGGACGGAAAAATGAGATAATTTAATTATCGCTTCAACTCACTGAATCCCTGGCATGCCAAGGGATGCCATGTCCGTGCCCATTGCCATTCCATCCCTACTTATAGAGTGGGTTAATTGAGTCAGCTTGACCTACTTGTCATTTTTTAATCTATAATTTAAAAATGTTAGACATATTCATTAATATATTATATTGTTAAATTGTTTGTGAAACATAAATAAAACTTCTAAGTATAATTTAATTGCAAGGGAACAATACATAACTCAGGCCTTAACTATACCCTAATTCAATTTTAAGAGAAAAGGTTTAAAAATTCAAAATTCAGGTGATAATTAATAAATATTATATATAAAATAACATATTAAATATTTAAAAATATCCATCCTAATATCTCGACCTACTCCAATTCCTTCTTTCTCTCTCTCTCTCTACCTTCTTTCTCTAACAGCTGCGTTCATCGTCGGCACTGCTCAAAAGTGAGCGTTGCTATGCCAGGAGAGGCGTAGCGATGCTAACTGGGCAGTGGTGCATGCCTCTGTGAGCGATGGCACTTACAACGTAGTGGCCGGAGATTGTTGGTGGTTTTCTTTTCTGTGGGTGTTGATGACAGTGGTTGTGTAGGTGGTGGTAGAGATAGCGATGGTGGATGGATCAAATTCAATGTAAATTTTTGGTGGTGTGAAGTACATGTAAACTGTTACATGTGATGTTGATACAATGGTCTGTAACCAGTTTTTTTGATTTTGTGACCTTTAGACATTGATCTGTGTGATATGTGATATGTGACATATAGAAATTTATAAATGACCTATGCATAATAACCTTTGACATATGACCTATCATAACCTCCGGTGCTACCAACAAATATCGACATACATTCTATGAACATTTAACCATCGTCAGCACTACCACCACAAAGCACTATAAAACCATTACAAATAAGCTCAATCCAAACAAGAGAAACAAACCAAAACGTCAATTGACCATACCAAAGGACTACAGTACCAAAATCTTGATTTTCACCAGTCAAATGATTTGACTAATCCCCCAAAATCCAAGAAGTCTAGATCAAATTACCATCTAATTTCATCGATAATAAACTTCAGCAATATACCTCATCCACATCTTCCATGGATGAACCCGATTTGAAATCTATCGCGCAAATGAAAGAGATTATCTGCACAAAACCACCACAAATAATGTTGTCGAATCGAGGCACCATCAGAGGTGTCGCCTATGCTCGCAGCTCCAATTGTCGAAATAGTATGCGGAGTGGGTATAGAGGATAGAGTGATTAAGGGGGTACTTTTAAAAATTGCATGTTCAAATCCTCATATTTCCACTTTGAATTTTCCACAATGGCATTTTGAATTGTAAAAGACAAAAATGCCCTTAAATAAACAATACAATTACAAAAAAATCATTTTTAACTAAAAGAAAATACTACCCTTTTAGTTAACAAGTAAAAATCAAACGTTTTCCACGTAAAATTTCAAAGCCAACTAACTTTTCTTATCTGTTTGTTCCAATATAGTTAAAAACTCTCTCATTTTCATCTGCTTCAATCTCAAAATCTCAGAAATTGATCAAACACTGAACACAAATTCTTTTTACGTCCATCATTTCGAATCGGTAAGTACAGTATGTTTAATTTCATTTTCGCTAAATTAGTATACGTTTTTAATCGATAAATCTTATTTCGACATAGATTAACATGTCGATAAAAAATTTTAATAGATCTATAATTTTTTTAAGTATTAACAAGTAAAAAATCCATCTGCATATCATGGTTGTCGTAACAGCCAACTGTTGATGTTAACAGCCGACCATTAACATCTCGCTCTTACGGTCAGATGTTAATAGACTACGTAACGGCCGGCCATTAATAGTCGACCATAACTGCCGGCTGTTAAGGTGTTTTTTTTAAAAAAAAATCATAACAGTCCAGTGGTTGGGTTGATTTCCGACTATTGTTATTTTTTATAATTAAAAATTCTATT
>CAIGRT010100610.1:0-10553 GCA_903798405.1 Fraxinus platypoda | reverse complement strand
TTGTGTGGACGTGAGTGAGTCTGACATCTGTTTTCCACGTAACCATTACAGAAAACGGGGTCAACGATATTATTATTATTATTATTATTATTATTATTATTATTATTATTATTATTATTATTATGTGCATTTATAATAAATTTTAATAATATAATCAATTATTTTCGACAATTTAACATAATACATAAAGCAAATGAATAATTTAGTAATCAATACTAATTCAATAGTTTCATTAACTTGACGTAATTATTCATTTAGCAATTTATGTAAATGTAAAATAAATAAATAAATAATTTTTCAAATAAATAATTTGTTAAGAATCGAAAAATTGAAGAAAATGATTAAACACTGTTTTGTGTAAGTTTTGGTGTAATAGATTGGAGATGATTTTTAGTTTGGTACAAGATTAGGTGGAAAATGGTGCTTACCTCAAATTTTGGTGCAGCGTTGAAAATGGCCTAAGGACCCAAACATTTGGGGGCCTTGATGCAATAGTCCAAAAGGTTTGGGGTTGCGTACGTTTTACCTAGTAAAGTGTGCTAGACGTTTGGAGCCTGAACTTCATTCATATTTCGAAGAAAAATGAGTTGGCCATCATGTAATTGTGTTTAGACCTATCTTTGAAGGATGAAGTGGTCGGAGAGTGATGTTGCGTACTTGATGGCCATTGTGCTCTCCAGGGCCTGAATACCTTATATGAAATAGTTGTTTGAGGTTAATTTCGCATATGCATTTTGTTGTCAATTGCCTCTATAGAAAGTGTAACTAGGTTGGTACCTAAAGCTCCTATTAGTTCGACTTCACCTCCTAATAAGATTATACTTATTTTAATTTAAGGTCTAATACTTATTAATTTTTTGATTGGATTTTTTTTGAAATTGCATAGTCAGTAAATGTTATCTTCTTCATATTACTATATCTTTAAAGTCAATAATTTTAGCCTTTTTGGAGGAATTATAAGTTACTGAAATTATAAATTGAATCAAAATTTACGTCGCCTATCTTGAACGAAATAATTTTGTTCCACCATATGGAGGCGAATCATATAAAAAATAATTATTCTTTCTGTGCATGGGACGATCTAGTATATAATTTTGTTTATGATATGAAGTCCAAGAAAAGGAATTATCCGTTGCATGGATGAATATGCCCTAAAAATGAATTTCCTCTCCACAACCAGCCTTTATACAATTGTATTTTGCTTCTCCAAAACTCCAACAATGACTTTACATCTGTTTTCTAGCATCTAAGAATGCGATATATTACCTTTGACATGTAGAACTGAACAATATAGTAGATAAATTTAAAATGATATAATACTGTACAATTCATCACATGTTTGAGTGGACCTTGTTGACTCCAAAAATGAGCCAATAGATGTTGGGCCCACTTTTACCAAGCTAATTCGAGCTCCAGCGGGTTAGACAAGGATGGTCGCACTAACAACGATCATCGATCAAGAACCAAAGTCACTATCTGAAGATTTCGCTAGAATATGTGGAAGGATAGAAAATAAACATGTATAGAAATTGTAAGATTGCGTATTAAGGTATTGATCGACCAAGAGTGTATAATGAAAGATGAAAATGTTCACAAAAAGTATTTGTAGGTATTTCTTGCTCATTCAATATTCAAGAGTTCAAGATGTGAGAATAAGAATCTAAATTCGAATCCCTTCGAAGTTACAAAGATAATCTATTTATACTGTCTTAGCCTACATGGTGTCCGTTGGATCAAAACCACGTGGTCTCATCTTTTTAGTTGTGGCCTCACATCACTGTCTATTCATACAATTAATACATTGATAAGGGGTCGCCGCCCTATAGGCAGACACACTTACATTCTTTATTACAAGTATTACATCAATCACTTCTAAAAGATCCTCAAATGTGTTGTAAGAAACAACGTCGGCTTCATGAGTTTCGGATGATTTGAGAGCCTCGGAATGGTCTTCCTGTTGGTCCTCTGAGTGGAGAGCTTCAGCTCCTTTCTTTGTTTCTTTAGACAGTGTTTTAGCCCAAGTTATAGTGCTTCGTCCGTTGAGGCAGTGCCTCGGTACGAGCTTCGGTAGTTTGCATAATTTCTTTGTATTTGACCACATGGGTCTTTGTTGACTTTTTTGTTGACTCTTTGTGCACGTGGATTGCAACGTGACACTTTGACTTTGAACCTCGGTGGCGAGGCGTAACAATAGTCCTCCAAGTCTAGGCATGATTATTTATGTAATGCATGGACTTGAATATAAAAAATTTAGTAGGGGTGGTTTTCACCACACCACAATAGTCCCCTAAATCTATGTATAAACATTTATGTTATAGTTAGAATTTCACATGTACCTGACTTGTGCAGACCTCTTGCTAGCATTCTCCGAAGTCGTATACTTAGAGGTATTTCATTTTCTGGAACAATTCGTGGAAGGGTCAGCCGAAGTGCCTTTGCACATCCAAAACTTTGTCTGAACTGGTTGAGGTGAAGTATGTCTGGCACTTACTGGGCCTCAGAATTGATAATTACGAAGAGCTTGATTTTAATATGGCTAAGGAACACGAGGCGTCCTTGATTATCATGCTGTTGTGGTACATTTTCAAGAAAAGACAGCTGAGAAGGTTCAACTTCCCATACATGCAACCATCGCCGTATTTAATGCGTAATGATGGCAGTCTCCTACACGCTTTGTGAGCTTCAGGCGCATGGGAGCTCGTGAAGCAGACGCTCTGATCTGGGCCGTAGAAGACGAAGCGGCATACGTGTTGAGTGGCTCGGATTTAATCTTTGAATGAACAGTCAGATGACCCAGATCGACATTTAACGGCTAGGATTAAGAGTCTCTGCCTATAAAAGGCAAACACTTATAGGAAAAACCACTTTGCTTTTTCACGAATTTAGCATTACCACTCTTCAAAACTTCGAGTTTTCTCTAAGTTTTTTCAAGAATCTTCCAGTTTCTCTTCTTTGTTCTCAAGCTCTTTTTCATTTCTTCTTACTTTCCTCAGTGCCTTTGCAACTTTTCTGGTGTTTCTTCATCACCACCTTCTAACTAAACTCGTAAGCATTTTATGATTTTTTAACTTTAAAAAATCTTTAATCAATGGCATCTTCGACTTCTGAGGGGGGTAACGTAGATCTGAGTGAACTAGCTGGTGAGATGGGGATGCAAATCACCAATACAGCCGACCTGGTTAGGGCTATACAGGCTGGGCAGAGTGCTCTTCCTTTTGGTGAGGGTATGAAGAATAATGAGATGGCTTGGGGGGCAGCTGAAATTCCATCCTCTGTAGATCTGACCTACCTGGCTAACCTTAGGGAATAATGTATGATCCTATATGACATAGAGCTCATCTCTCCTTCTCCTGATGAGCGAGCTGCTATCCGAGATAGGGATGCGTCGCTATCAGAGAGTTCCTTTTAAAGGCTGGGCTACGCCTACCTATTCATCCTTTTTTTTGAGCTGTCCTTTGGTTGTACGGGCTGGCCCCTACCCATCTCGTCCTTAACGCCTAGGCCCAACTGGTAGGGACTTTCTTCCTCTGGAAGGAGACCTCCATGGGCGAGGATATGCCCCCTCATGTCTTCCAAACTGTTTTCCAACCCTGAGTTTTAGGTAAGGGAGATTCAAGAGAATGGTACTCCTTGTGTCTGTAGGGGTTACATTCCCCCTTCATCCTGGGCCTACCCGCCTCTATCAAAGATGGAAGAAGACATGGTTCTGGGTCTGGGAGAAGTGGCAGGAGTGTGAGGGTGATATCGTCCCCCACGTCAAAGTCCCAACCTCTTACTTCGAAGCCAATGAGTGTCTTTTTGCCTTCTTTTTACTTCAAATAATTGAATATGATACTTAACATTTTATTGTTATCTTGTAGGGTCGATTGAACGCTTCAACCTCACTGAAAGCGACTGGGAGACCCTCACTGACATCTACCGGTGACCTTCCTCCTCGAGAGATTTTGACCGTCAGATAATTTCAAAGAGGTTCTTTGAAGAGTTCTGTCTGATGGCCAAGAGGGGTATAACTTCGTTCCTTTTACATTTAGCTTCCAATTTAACTGTTTCCCATTTATTTGTGTCTGACCCTGTGTTTTATCTTGTAGAAAATTTTGAGAAGAAGAGGCATCCCATCCCTGACATGGCCATAATCCTTGCTGCCACTTCCACCTCTGGTCGTAAAGGCATGAAGGCCTTATCTGCAGGAGCAAAGCATGTGAGGGACCAAATTGAGAGGATCAGTAGGGAGGCGACAACCAAGAAGAGGGGCGGCCTTCTCTAAAAGATAAGGGGAAAAAGATGGTTACGGAGGAGCCCAAGAGGAAGCAAAGGTTCTCCACCACCGGGGGTGGAGGGTTCCAATGACGTTCCCCCTCCTCGCTCCAGCGTCCCAGCTGGGAAATAATTGTTAGCAGCATCAATAACTATGGCCCCTGGGGGGTAGAAAAGGCCACCTGCCATGGAGCCCAGAGGTAGGAACCTGCAAAGAAGGCGAGAGCTACAAGTGACTCCACCACTTTCAAGCTCCAACGATCAAAACTCGCCATGAAAAAGAGAACTGACGAGCTAGCCCTGGAGGTTCTTGCCCTTCTCTCTCCCAAAATCCAAATTGCTATAGTAACCTTCCACAAGTAGTAGATGGAGAGGTGGCAATCCTATGTGGAGACCAGCGATGCTGTCGACATTTTTACAACCTTGATTAGCCAGGCAGGAAGGGCCTTCGATGTTTCCATAAAGGCTGAAGTCCTCTTTAAAAACCTTCAATGTAAAAATAGAGAATTTGTAAATAAAGCCTCCCATGCTGAGGAGGGTGCCAGCAAGACCAAAGCCGAGATGGAGGCTCTGAAGAAGAAGCGGGCAGAGGAGTCTGTGAAGCTCACTTCTGCCTTAGCAAAAATTGAGAACTTGAAGAAGAAGGTCCACCTATCTCAAAGTGAGGTGGCCTCGCTAATGAAGTGAGTGGAGACATCCAACGCCCATCAGCGACTGGCAGCTGAAGCCTTGAAGAAGACTAATAAAGAGAACTTTGCTCTGAAGGGGCAGGTGGGAGAGTTGAACTCCAAGGTTGCTGGCTAATTTAAGAGGTGAAAACTGCCAGGTAGGAGGGTTAGACTGCTGGTAGTGATGTTGAGAAGCGTTTCCTCACCAACTTCCATTTGACGGAGGTATACAAGAGCTTCGCGAAGTATTAGCAGAGGTATGCCTATACTGACATGGTGGAATGGCTGGAGGTGAACATTCAAGGCATTGACACTTCAGAGTTAAGATCAGTTTTCCTTGAAGAAAAGGAGGAGCATGAACCTCAAATTCCAGCAGAGGGAAACCAAGTGATTGAACTTGAAGATGATGTAGCTGGAAAGGCAGCTGAAGAAGTGGCTTTCCCTCCCCCACTTGCTTAAAGCTTAGGTCTTTTGTTTTCTTTTTTGTCCTTTTTCTATGTAAATGGCTTCAGCCCACTAAGTGTAAATATTCTTTTTAATGAATGAACTTATTTTTTTCAATACTTGTGTTATTTACTTTTCTGCATTTACAACTTCTGCTCAATGTATTCTGACGCACTCATTAATGTGATTTGAACCATTCGTACTTCAGCAATAATTTTACACTCAAAGTGACAAATAACATCAGACTTGTAACATCATTAAATTCACAATAACATTAAACTTATGCATATTAAGCTTGAATAATAGAATCAAACTGAAGCCGTTTAACTACCTCAGACTTATAATAACAAACTCATGCACCGTGGACTTTATTGATCAGAATCAAACTTGTAATTTTGTACAAGTTACAAGGTCGTGCACCTTAATAAGTTTCTAAAAACTTTAAAAAAATAATTCAATGTTTATGAACTGAGTCTCTTTAGCACTTCAGACCTTTGCTTAAAACTTTGTTTATAATTTGCACAAGTATAGACAATTCGCTTGCCTTTCTTTTCCTAAGCATGGGGTTGAGTGGTTCGCTCATGCTAATGCTTTCTTAATGACATTTGTTGTTAAAGGCATGTGCCACACTTTGCGAGAGCAGAGGTGGTCCTTCTTGGGACCTAGTTCCTCGTAGAAGTGCCCACGCTTCTCTTCATAGGGACGGGTCGTCTATGAAGAAAATACTCCTTTGAGCTTTCTCAATAGGAGGCACTTTTTTATTTTTAATGAACTTTTGCAAATTTAATTTTTAATTTTTATATTGCGAACTTTGTTTCCTGAGCATGAGGTTGAGCGACTCGCCCATGCTGATGCTTCCTTAACGACCTCTGTGGTTAAGGGTATGTGCATCACTTCACGAGTTTGAGGTGATCCCTTTGGGATCCATCTCTTCATCGAGGTGTACATGCTTCTCCGCATAGGAACGATTCGTCTATGCAGAGATTTCTCCCAGGATTTTTGCCTCTTGGGAAATACTTTCAATTTACGAACACTTTGATAAAAATTACTCTTATTGAATCATAAACTGTTCATACAAGATATTTACATCATCACTGATAATACTTGCGTAGATGTTCTACATTCCATGGATGAGGCTGTGCCTTTCCATCCATATTTTCAATTTTGTAGGTTCCTAGCCAAACCTCTTCCTTGATGCGATAGGGGCTTTCCCAGTTGGGACCAAGGGTTCTTGAGTCATGTTCTTTAGAAGATAAAAATACTCTTTGGAGCACCAACTCATTCAAACGAAATAACTTTTTTTTTACCTTTGCATTGTAGTATCTAGTCGTTTTTCGTTGATAAAAGCCAATTTTGCCTGAGATTTATCCCTCATTTCTTCAAGGAGGTCGAGTTCATATATCCTTATCTCGTCATTAGATATTTCATTGAAATGAATTTGACGAGGAGATAGTAGACCCACTTCCACTGGGCTCATAGCCTCAGCCCCGTAGGCCATTGAGAAATGAGTCTCTTCGGTAGCAGTTATGTTAGTAGTTCTGATGGCCCAAAGGACTTGAGGTAGCTCATCGACCTAGGCCCCTTTGAAGGCATCCAACATTCTCTTCAATGTGTACTTGATTGTTTTGTTGACAGCCTCTGCCTATCCATTTGGTTAGGGATGATGTGAGGAGGAAAAATGTTTCTTAATACCCATCTCCTCACATAAATTCCCAGCCAACCTGTTGTCAAACTATCGACCATTGTCTGAGACAATTGAATGGGGGATCCCAAACCTACAAATGATGTTCTTCCAAAAGAATTTGGAAGTGTTAGCTTCAGTGATCTTGGCAAGTGGCTCGACCTCCATCCATTTGGTAAAGTAATCAATGGCGACAATTGTGAAACTTGAATTTACTCTTCCTTTGGGAAGAGGTCCTATAAGGTCGATTCCTAACTTAGCAAATGGCTAAGGGCTGGATACGACATTTAGCTTTTTAAAAGGTTGCCTCTGAATAGTGGTAAATCGTTGGCATTTATCACATTTCCTGACAAATTGTTGCGCATCATTTTTCAAGGTGGGCCAATAATACCTTGCCTCAATACTTTCTGTGCCAAGGACCATCCCCTGTGTGGTTCCCACATATCCCTTCATGAATTTCTCGAAGTACATAATTAGCTTGCTCTCCTCCAATGCATCAGAGTAAGGGTAGCGAAAACCCACGTTTGTATAGCACATCGTCCTGGAAGACGAAGTGAGCAGCTCATCTTCTGAGCTTCTGGGCCTCCTTTTTTTCAGAGGGTAGTGTCTGGTCCTTGAGAAAGGATATAATTGGCTTCATCCATAAAGGAGTATCTTCGACCCACATTATCACTTTGCTGTGGCTATGGAGGGTCTGAGAAGATGCTCTATGGGCACAACGGTGAGTAGTTCAGAATCTTTACTGCTTGATAATTTTGATAGGGCATCGAAATGAACATTTTTCATGCGTGGGATTTGTACTAGCTTAAATCTTTCAGAAGAGGGGATGAGTTCCATAACCAATTTCAAGTACGCAGCCATGGACTTATCTCTCGCCGAAAAATTGCCATGGACTTTACTCATTACCAGCTCAGAATCGCTGCTGATAATGAGCCTTTTTGCTTGCATTTCTTTGGCTAGTTTAAAACCAGCGATGAGGGCTTCATATTCTACTGCATTATTGGTTGCTTTGAATTTGACCCGTACAGCACAAGTAAGCTTATATCCTTTTGGGCTAATAAGGACCACACCTGATCCTGACCCTATTTCCCCGGACGACCCGTCTATAAAAGGCTCCATATTGGAGGTTCGGCAGGTTCCATCTCTTCTTCCATTTTGGAATAGGAGTGAATTCAGCCACAAAATCTACAAGGGCCTATTCCTTGATGACAATCCTTGGTTTAAACATGATGTTAAATTTACTGAGTTCCACTGCCCATTTTAGTAGCCTCTCTGAAGCGTCGAGCTTCAGCAACACTTGTTTGAGAGGGATATTCGTCAGCACCTGGAAATATGGTCTCAACTTTCGAGGGCTATCACCAAGGAGAGGGCTAGCTTTTCCATATCTGGATAGCGAGGTTCGGCTGCCAAAAGTTCTTTGCTCACGTAGTAAATGGGCAGTTGGTGATCATTCTCTCCTCTTATCAAAACCGAACTAATAGCATCGGTGGATACTACTAAACATAACTGTAGTAGCTTGTTAGCCCTGGGTTTGGAGAGGAAGGGAGCCTGTCCCAAGTGCTTCTTCAGCTCTTGGAGGGCTTCCTCACATTCCTCTGTCCATTGAAACTTATTTCGAGAATTTTGAAGAAGGGTAAGCACTTGTCCATTGTCTTAGAGACGAAGCGGTTTAAGGCAGCTTCACGTCCGGTGAGGCTTTATACCTCCTTTGGTTTCTGATGTGACCTCATATCAATTAAAGTTTTGACCTTTTCAGGTTAGCCTCAATTCCTTTTTGGTTGACGATGTAGCCTAAAAACTTTCCAGAAGGAACTCTAAAGGCACATTTCAGAGGATTGAGCTTCATTCGGTACCTCCTTAATATTTGAAATGTTTCGTGGAGGTTCTTAACATGATCCCTTGCTGGTAAGCTCTTCACCAGCATGTCGGCCACATAAACCTCCATGGTCTTCCCTATAACGTCGACGAACATTTTGTTGACAAGTCTTTGATAGGTGGTCCCAACGTTTTTCAACCCGAAAGGCATGACCTTGTAGTAATAGAGACCATTGTCGGTAATGAAGGAAGTGTGTTCTTCATCTACTGGGAACATTGGGATCTTATTGTACCCGGAATATACGTCCATGAAGCTAAGAAGTTCGTGTCTGATAGTCGAATCCACGAGTTGGTCTATTATGGGAAGTGGGAAGCTATCCTTAGGATATGCTTGGTTTAAGTTTGAAAAGTCCACGCAAACCCTCCACTTTCCATTGTGTTTTTTGACCAACACTGGGTTAGAGACCCATTTAGGATACACGGACTCCCAGATAAATCCATTGTCGATCAACTTCTTAACTTCATCTTTGAGAGCTTTACATATCTCTAGATTGAGAGCTCTTCTTTTTTGTCTGTGTCCGTGCTGTGGCCTTTGGGTAAATATTCAAACGATGGCAATTGACCTTTGGGTCTATACCCACCATGTCTTCATACTTCAAAGCAAAGACATCAAGATTTCTTCCAACATGTAGATGTTTGAAAGGGTCCTGTGGGTGTACAAGGAAGCTCTCCAATTCTTCCATGGGTGTTGTTTGGGGGCCATAATCAATGATGCGAGGGTCCAACCCCTCCAAACTAGTTGCTTCTTCAACAGTTCTCCCTTCTTCAGGGATGGTCTGTTCTTCACTGACAGCCTCTTCTTCAAAGGTGCATATGACTCCAAGGATAGCCACTTCTTTAGAAGCATCCGTCATTTCGACATCTTCCCCTTGTTCAGGGTTTCCCTTGTTCAAAGATGTGGTCCATGTCAATATCTGTTATGATCACATTGACACTTCTTGGTTCGGCTTTCTTTAGGGAGTTCGAGTAACATTCCCTTACGCTTCTTTGATCTCCTCGAACAATTGCAATCCCATTCTCAATTGAAAATTTCATGCATAAATGATGAATGAAAGTCACATCCCAGAGTTCCTTCAAGGTTGGCCTCTCTAGTACTCCGTGATAAGCGGAGCGGTTATCTACCACCAAAAATTCCATGAAGTGGTGAGCAATTAAGGGTACAGTTCCCATCTCTATTGCTAGAGTGATCTTACCCATTGGGATGATGCTATCTCCCATGAAACCGTACAAGGGGGAACTCATTGGGGTCAGCTCATGGTCAACCTTTATCTTGTCAAAAGTGGCTCCGAAAATGATGTTGACAGAGCTTCCATTTTATACTAACATTCTTTTCAGGCCATTACGAGCCACGATGGTCCTCACCACTAGGGTGCCACAGTGTAGATAATGCATACCTACTGTATCTTCTTGAGAAAATGTGATTGGTGGAATTGTTCTTTCAATATAGGCTCGATTAACTATGAAGCTTGTCATATGAGGGTCTTTTGCTTCTTTAGCATAATTTCTTTGCGAATTCCTAGACTCTCCCCAACATATGGGCCTCCGAAGATTGTATGAATTTCCCTGATGGGTTCCAGGCCATTTGATATGATCCAGGAGTCAAGCCCGACGAGGACAAGCCCGGACGGGAT